>JASCZW010004732.1:0-99460 GCA_034211315.2 Aedes japonicus
GCTTATGTATTGCTACACGGAATAATACGAGTTATATATTCACCACACTCGATTCTTTTAAGCCATCTCGACTCACCGAGGCGCAGAATAGACCTAATAATTCGATTAAACCTGTTTTGATTTATCAATTAAAATAACCTGTCGCCAACAATTACGCTACTTTCGTCGCTCTTTCCAATATTCCTATATAAAAAATATATCCTTCGGACAGGCCCTCCAGCCCCCTCAAGACTTATTGTCTAGTTCCGCCAATGATATTTCCAGGATGGGTTTTGAACAACTATTGAACAGTCTTGAAGTCTTTGGTAACCAGTTTTACAATTCATTCATGAAACTCTCTTTGTTAGGTAAGCATTCTTGTTAAAAAAATCTGATTAAAATATTTTACCTTTTTCTTTAATCCCTCCCACTTGCAGAAATGAATTTCAACATCTCACACTTTTAATAATTCATTTCAAAACCCTCTTGATAACGATGCACCGACAACAAATCTTCCGTATCTCCTGCGTAGAAGGTGTTAGACCCTGTAAGCAATCCTCCGACAAGGGGTACAGAAGAATCCCTCCGTTCAGGATTACACCAGCTCTAATTCCACTCTATCAGCCTACGGAAACAAGGGGGATAAACCTAGTGGGAAAGGTGGACAGAGTTCTACGTCTATTAAATAATAAGGTGAAATGTAAAATTTAGATCTCGGGGTGAGATTGTACCTTCATCCCTATCTTGTTCTTTTGGGAAATGCCTTGGACGTACAGCAAACTTCAATTAAGATCGTTGTCTTGCGACAGGAAATCCTCACTTCTATTATTTCACCTCCCCCCGGTTTAGACTGAGTAGGGGGATGACAACTCAGTATCTTTTAGTAATAACAAAGTCCTGCATCCTTCCTGATTTTTTATCCTCAATCCAGTCCAGTGCCCATCCGTGATCCCATTGATGTAGCGAAACATTCGGAACATTTTTGTTGTCCTTAAATGTTTTTGTTTACTGCCATTTGTTGGAAATTCAACAATCGGAGCAGGACGAAGGGCGTTCAAGGAAAGCAATAATTTTCCGCTTTCGAATGGGAAACAGTACCTTTGGATTGTTCGCCGATTGTCAGCGGTTCGGTGTTCTCGATAATGGTTCCTGGTAGGGGGAAAAGTTTGTCGTTGCGCCCTAGAGTGACAGTTTCCTGCCGGAACGGAATGGTGGTATAAATTTATTATGAAGCTATTTATCGAAATTTTTAATTAAATTTTTGATTTCGAACCATCCCTCGCTTTTGCTCGCTGCAGAGGAAACGTCCACTGAGCCATGCTGCGCTCGATGAATGATAACTTTGATGTGGAACAGCAGCAGCAGTGGCGGTACATTGGCAGTTTCCCATAGAAAATCACAAGCGTGATCGTCGGGGAAGGGTGGAAGATATCAGGTGGGTAGCACAAATAAATGATGGAAAATGAAATTTTGTTATATAAGTACAAAAACGAATTACGCCCAGCGCAGCGAAAAAAGTTATCCACCTGGAAGGAGATGAAAGATCGGTCCCGGCCGCTCAAAAATTGGCCCTGATGATGACGAGAAAGGGATATCACGCGCTCCTCGATTCTGGAAGTTAAATTGAATGAAAATTTAATAATTGTTTTGAAAATTGCGCATTTCAATAGCAGTGACGCGGTGGCGGCGATTCGTGCTTGTCATCACCGGTTGGAAAATACAATTAGCCTTCGAGGGATCTGGCTTGAGCGACATTGCGATGGCTCCTGGAAGAAGAACAAAGGTAAGGCTTTGATGGAGCAGGCTCAAGTGTTTTATAATGGATTGCTCGAGAGAAGTTGTTTGATGGGTGTTTATTAGAAAACATGGTATGATGTAGAGGGAAGATACAAAAATATGTTCTCAGGAAGCCTTCCTAAGAGATCATTAAGTGTGATAAGGTTGTTGTTGCACACTCGGAAAATGTTATGGTACTAGAGAATGAAGTGATATAGATATATTTTGTTAAGAATGAAAGTACCCTAGATATGAGTTAATAGCCACTCTATTTTGCTTCGACGAAATGAAGGCTTGATTTCTTCATAATGTGTATGAATGAGCAATAACAATTTAATCCGATTAAAGCCCAGTTACCTTTCTTTTTAATTCTATTTTATGAAGATGTGATGATGTTTATTCTTCGACTTGAATGGACCTTATTGAATTACTTTCTTGGAATAACTATAGAATGTAGTGGCTTCCTGTATGATCGACAATTAAGAAGTACCAGTGGAATTCAAACATTTTTGCTCGTCTTACTATTAACCTTCCATAGCTTCTAATTTACTTGTACATCGTTTCTGTTTTCTTGTTAAAAAAAGAAAATAATCCAAAACTTCACAACAAGCTATGAGCCTGCAGCTCCCAACGCATCGATTATCATAATTCCTAGGTACGTTTCCATGACGAATCTCCAAAGACTACGCTTACTGCCAGGAGACCCATTCCGGACATCTGGTCTGCTACGATTGCTGCTCTTTCGCTGGCAAGAGCAAGGGAACGATGGTGACGACGGTATGCCAAGGATTCTCTCGCATGGATGGCAGATTGCCGAAAACCGAGGGGAAAATCTTATTAAGTTCGGCAGTCTTCGGAATGCCCAATGTCGTAGCGGTAATAGAGTGGCGCATATTTTACCGTGCATTTTTCGGTGCAGAAGAATGCTATCAGGTAGGCTCTAAGGATAAGAGGGGTTGTTCGTTTGTACAAGGGTGAGGGAAGATATAGTGGGATTATAAAGGCAGGTTATTTGTACACAAATGTGGAATAAGAAACATGCAGCGAATAAGATAAGCAATATCTTTACGAGCATACCTCGAAATAAAGCAACTTTAGTTTTCAACTTCTTGCGTATATTTCTCACGAATGAGAGTTCATTTATACAAATCATTGCAACCAATAGATTAGATATATAGAATAGATGTGTCATCTATCTAATGGTTTAATTAGTTTTGTATCGAGGTATGCCAGCATTAGGTTTTTAACTGAAATCAACTGGAGAATTGAATACTTATTGGAATGGATAAAAAAAATACAAATGCACTTCCATACTTTATAAGCCAAATGTGACTTTCAAGGGAAAACATTCATTGTCTTGATCAAGTAAAGGGTGAGTCAATAATTATTGCGAAACAGCCAACTTTGTTTTTTTTTTTTTGACGTAGACCACGTCAAACGGCAAGGGTAGGGTGTCAATTTAAAATGAAATATCGTTATAATTGAACGCTTATAAAATGCTTGATAAGTTTTCAAGATGTTCACATCAATCGGTTGGAAATTTTCTCGCATATCAGTTCAGCAATCAAACATTATCTGTTAACAATGTTCAACATTTAAAAATCCTGGAAATAAAAGGAGATGCTTATAATTTTGTTTCGCAGGCTAAATTTGCTAAATGCATAGTAGTTTCCTATCACAGATTTCAAATGTGAGCAAAGGAGGTCTCATCTGCAGCAGTGAGCGATACAGAAGGAACCATGTTCACTGCTTTACACCTTCGTAAATGCTTCGTTTTCTTTTTGTTCGTCGTTCGTGAAGCGATTTCGGGCCCTCCTCGTATCTCTTCGACGCTTAGCCACCTGTTTCGAGGTGGCAAGCTTCAAAGTTCAGCTGCAGAAGTTGGCAGCGGACTCACAGACACCAATCACTGTTGCGATGACGCGCCATAAAAAAGCGGGTGCCTCCGCCTCAAGCAACCGTACAATGTCAGCAGCTGCCTGCAGCCAACAAGCTAATAGTTCAAAGCAACCGCGAAATGATGATAGACTCGGGCTATTGGATCATAAAGCCAGTCAGCTGGCCAATAATAGTTTTGCCACGCTTCTGGTTCAAACTGTTGTCGAACAGAATCAGTGCCGAAAAAAATAAAAATTCCGCCACTCTTCACCATCACGAAGGAAATCGCTGCGCTCAGGAACGAGCTTTCGGCGGCCCAAATCCATCCGCTGTTTAAGCTGTGTAGCATGGGCATCAAGATCGTCTGGTCCACCAAAGCAGATTTTAAAGCTACAAGAGGGTTTCTGGAATCGAAGCAGCTTGAGTATTAGGCTCACGACAACACTGGAAGCAAGCCACTGAAGGTAGTTATTTGTAGACTACCGGATTACCCACCGGAGGATATCGTCGAGGAACTGAAATGATTTAATCTCAAATCAATCAAGATGTTCCTAATGAAGCGGGCCGTGGCACGAAACCATCGGGATTTACTTTATCTGGCCCACCTGGAGAAGGGCTCGGTCAAAATAAATGACCTCTACAAAAACCAAGCTCTTTTCAATATATCTGTTGAATGGGAGCCATCCCACCCCAAGAAGCGTGACGTCACGCAATGTGTGAACTGCCTTTTCTGACAAGGACTTGTCGCATGAAACCGGGCTGTGGCAAGTCTGCAGACGCGCATGAAACGGCGAGATGCGAACAAATGGAGGACACTGCTGAGCTCAAATGTGCCAACTGTGGGTCAAACAACGAGGGCCAAAACCGTGCCTGCCGAAGGCACGCGGAATTAATTGAAATCCGGAGAAAGGCGTCCACCCGAACTAAATGGGCGAAACCGCTATCAACCTCCTACGAATACGGTCGAGAACTTCCTACCGCTCAGGTACAGCGTGCCGAATCTGCCGCCTCTCCAGTTGAACAATCGGCAGGAAATCCGCCTCCCCCAACCAGGGGAATCGCAGGCTCATGCTCAACCTCAGCCCATGCGTCTGATGATGGCCCACTCTTATCCCTGAACTAGATGATGGAGTTCGTACAAGCAATATACAGAGGGCTAAGTTGCTACCATTCCAAGGAAGAACTAATCGAAGCCACCACCAGGGTGCTGCTCAACTTCATGAACCAACATGGGCCCTGAAGAAACCATAAACATCCTCAATTGGATCGCTTGTTTTGTTGAGAACAAAACCCTTGAGCTCATCGATTTCTTAACAGAGAAGGATATCGGCATCGCCACAATCACAGAGACGCACCTCAAGCCTGAGGTGAATCTCAATATTCCCGACTTTCGGATTGTGAGGCTGGATCAAACCCGCTCGCGGGAGGAGGAGGAGTGGCCTTTGGATTACGGCTCAACATCAGCGGCCGCTCACTGCCTAGTTTCTGGCTAAATGTCATCGAGGCCATAGGAATTGATGTGGACACTCCCGCCGGCTCAATCACCATCATCGCGGCCTACTGCCTCAAGCAAAAAAACATCAGCGACGACGGCTCGGCAGAGGCTCTACGGCAATATATCAACAAGTTAACTCGGTGGCGGGGGCAAATCATCATCGCCGGCGATCTCAACGCGAAGCACCTGGGGTAACACCCGGAGGTAACACCCCAATGGTGAAGCAAAGCTTCGAGAAACGACTCCATCTTGAGCCGGAACTATCCCACCCGTTTGAGCCGTGACGGTTCTTATGCTACCATCGATACCATCGACATAATCGTCCCTCAAGAACTCAGCTCAGACCACTGTCCATCTGTGGTGTTCATCTGTCAACCGTTTTCAAGCTTTCCGGTGCAATTTCCATCGTGCTGATTGGGCAGTGTGTCGACTCATCCGTTGACTAAGGTTCTCAGCCGGAGTCGTGTGAAGACATCGACCAGTACCTGCAGCAAATCGACAAGGCGATATCCCAAGCCCGGAATCAACACGTGCCTGCTTCCAGATTGGTGAGTAACTCTCTGAACCTAGACAGATCTACCAAACATCTCATTCAACTTTTCAATATCATTCGACGCCAATACCTACTTTCTGGCCTACTCTACCTGAAGACCAACATTTTTAAAAAAAATCATCCAAGCCAGGTTGATGGATCAAAGAAATCGAGAGTTTGTTCAAAAAGTTGCCATTGCTACCAGTGCAAAAAGCTATCGCCCATCAGCTTATTATCCTCCATCGCCGTTGCTGGAATTCTCAAACCAGAATAACATCTTCCTCTCAGAGCAGTTCGGATTTAGGAGAGGTTATTCCACAGTCCACCAGTTGTCAAGGGTTACTAGCATCTTAAGGCGGAACAAGTCCGTTTCAAAAACATCTGCCATGGCATTGTTTGACGTCGAGAAGGCGTTCGACAATATCAAAATCATCAAAAACTACCAAGCGGATAGACAATTCCAGGTCTCCAGGTGAGTGGTTTTTATTCCGATGCGTTCAATGTTGATGCTGGGGTCCCCCAGGGGAGCCTCCTAGGTCTAATGTTGGTCAACATTTTCACGTCATATGCTCCTCCCCTACCGGGTGGTGGTAATTTGTGTATGTTCGCAGATGACACTGGCATCATCAACAAGGGTCGAGTGATTTGAGCTCTGAAACGTAAATTCCAGGAAAGTCTGTTCGACTTCTTCAATAGCTTGATTATTAATGCAGCAAAAGCACAGACCATTCTGTTTCCAGACACAAAATCACATCGGCTTGTTCCGCCTGGTAATTTGAAAGTCCACCTCGGTAGTACTCCCATAGAATGGTCGAGTGAAGTAGTTTATCTCGTTCTCACCCTTGATAGCAAATTGCTATTTAGATCCCACGTAAACTAAATACCACAAAGTGCTCCATGCGTAAGAGGTCACTATACCCTCTCATCAACAGATGGTCCTCACTTACCCTTAAAAATAGGTTTGCTATCCACAAGCAAATCATCCTATCTGTGGTTGAATACGCTTTGCCAGTCAGGGAGTCATGCGCCAAGTCTAACCATGCTAAACTACAGATTATTCAGAATAATCTCCTGAGAATAATTCTTAACAGTCAACCGAGACTAGAAACTCAGAGATCCATCGCTTGGCTGGTCTTCAAGTGTTGGAGGGACGGAGAACTTCAATCCTGGCTAGGTTCAGAGAGTCCTGTGCCAGATCTCCTCACCATATCATCCGTGATCTCACACGTTAGTTTTAAATTTTTCAAAAGTAGTTAGGTAGGTTATCTAATTCTTTCTTAATTTAAAATCAAACGCTCCCTCTTCTGGGTTACCAAAGTTATTCAAAAATTTCAAATAGATTAGGTTGTAACTATAGCTGATGGGCCCGTCTGGCTTACCACTAATAATGTAAATCATTTGTAAAAAGCAAATTCCATGAAAATCAAGGCAATTTAAGCTAAAAAACAAATTCTCACATGTTTGGCAGTACTGGAGTACGAAAGCCAGTATGGATTGAAGTTGAAGAACCTGGCGAAACGAAGCACATATTTCATATTCAAAGTCAAGAGGCTCTAGAAAAATTTGCATCAGGTTTAAGATATTTCATCAACAGGATAGTACGATAAACAATCTCAAAGTTCCATTTCTGAAATCCACCGTACCATTCATACCTATCCCGTCACCACACACAACCATATTCCTTAACCACGAAACCAGCCCCTCCGTGATACACTGTTGTTCACACGGCAACCGGACGGGGAAAGGTGGCAGATATTTACAAGCACATTACACTGTCAAATTTCGCGAAGAAATATCTGGTCTGGCAGGCCATCTGTACCCGTGGCTTGAAAAGCAACGTTTACATTGCGACTGGAACCGTCAACCAAGAAATTTATCTAAGTGAGTGTGAATGACGTGAATGAGTGAACGACACAATTGTTCCGTTCTATTTTGGTTGGCATTGGCATCTTGACATTACGGAAAAAAGGCCATAGAGTGGTAGGCTGCCAACAACGCTCAAGTGGTGCCCAAGGATAAGAACCCTCCCAACATGCCAGAGCTCCGCCCTATCGAACAATATTGGGCCATCGTCAAGCGGAACCTTAAGAAGACTCAAAAAGCTGTTGTGAGTGAGAAACTGTCAAGGAGACTGTACCAAATCTTATGGCGGGTGTTTAACGAAAGACCCGGCAATTCACATTCGGTAAAAAGGAAGCTTAGCTAAATATATCTCCACAGATAAAAAGAAACATTGAATTTTCTGCGTTATCTAATGCACATAAAGGGAATGCTAGATTTTGCAGAAAATAATGGGATATTTCATGTAAATTTAAGCCAGATAACGCCTGAATCTATGCTGTTGTATAAAAGATTGCGTACATTGTTGTATAGCACATCAAGGACTACAACCAATGGCGTTGTTTACGCCTCCTTTGGCTTGGAATGAAACGAGGGGAAGTTTTACGCGCTTGTTAAAATTAATTATTTTTTTCTGTGTCCTGTATGCTGTACCAACTGAACTTGTAAAAGAAAAAGAATTTGTCTTATTAATAAAAACTTTGATCGACTCACACACATTACTGTTTGACCAAATTTTGATCGGAGCACCCTTTGAGATTAGGTATATAGTAGTTTAAAGTAGTTTATTTTTAAATTCAATACAAACCAATCCCACCAATGTGGTAAATCGATATCCAAGTCAGATAGGACTAGAAGTTATTAAATTATTTAAAAGAAATAAAGATCATTTTAAGTTAACTAAGTGATCTTGTTGGTAGCAATATTTTTGTAAGGCGCAAGGTTTGAATTCAAATGCGAACTAATAATAATACTGTATAATAATACTGTACACGAAGTATTTGTAGTTTGCTATATGTATAAGTTCGTTGTGGGTTACACTAGCTATAAAAGATATTTCTTGCGTAAGAAATAGTGTAATGCGTTACGCATTGTGCGTAACACATGATACTGAACGTAAATTTTTGATTTTCAAATCTCGATTAGTACGATAATAACATATACGGTGGCGTCACTTACTATATGTTGCAATGCGTTACCATGTCTTAATTCGCATAAAACGGAGGAATTGCCAGATATTGCCTACACATGTCTGCACACCGTGAGTGATATGCGGGAGCGTACAAAAAACCGAAGATTTAAAAAAAAAGAAAAAAGTTTTTTCGTCAACATCTGGGTGTAGAGCTTCCATGCACGTGTTTTACCTACCGTATTCTGACGTTCATAGTGATTAGGCGCCTTTTGGATTTTGTACGTGTGTAGTCTTTCATGTTTTATTCGCATCTTGGTTTTGGTTAGATTCATTTTCTTCGCCACAACTCGAACCGAATTGTTGGGATTCCTCTTGAAAGCTTGAACTACCCGCTTGTGATCCTTAACGCTATACGGAGATCCATGTTTGCCACTGTTTTCTTTGCGATCGATGGTCAAACGTTTGTGGTACCGATTTAAAACAGGAGACACCGTAGAATGTACCCCAGCTTCCTGCTGATGGCACAATGAGAGAGATCCGGATATTCAAGGTACGTGCGCAAAATTTCTTTGCACCGCCCCCAAAATCTCAATAGCAAATACCCAAACGGGTAAAAAGTTACAGCCATTTAAAAGTGGTGCAGTTTGGTTCCGTACAACCTTTATAACATATTCAATATATATTAAATGTTCAAACAATTTAAGCTGAACAACGCATAAGATCCTCAGTAACATTGGGAAACTCTCTTCGTTGACTCTCACTTGGCATTCACTCTTAGAAAAAATCATGTAAACTTAAGTTAACTTGGATGCACATTAAAAGAGCGGCCCTTTTCACTGAAATTTGCGTCTGTTCTTAAATTTACAGGACCATAAAAATTCGAAATGAAAACTTACATCACGTGACGTAAAAAGAAGTTGAGGAACACAAAATGATACTTTACAGATGCAGGTACAGTTTAATCTAAAGGATCATCATCTAGTTGTCGACAGAAAAATCAATACGCGGTTATAGCGTAAAATCAAAAATAGGTTCTTCTTGACAACTGATTGTAGTGGTAAACATTGGCACAATCTTATCTTTTTGAGTTCGTTTTGTTCCTCCATCTCCACATGCTTGTGATAAATTCCCGGTTATTGGCTTCATCAAAAAATATTGTAAGGATGCTGGAAGTTGTCGCCATGTTGAGGTTCAATCATACTTATAAGCACACAGAAAAAAATAATTAATTTTAACAAGCGCGTAAAAGTTTCCCTCGTTTAATTCCAAGCTAAACGATGCGTAAACAACGAAATTGTTCACAATCTTTCATACATCAGGCGTTATCTGGCTAAAATTAACATGAACTATCCCATTATTTTCTGCAAAATCTAGCGTTCCCTTTATGTGCATTAGATAACGCAGAAAATTCAATGTTTCTTTTTATCTGTGCAAATGAACTCCGTGCAGTACTTCGTGTATCACTGAAAAAGTTTGATATGAAAACATTTACTTTGTTGCCTCTTCTTCAAATGTTAATTATTTCAAGGCTTTTATTTTCGAACTTTACACTTTCAAGCAATGAAGTTTGTTCTATTATGCATATCATGTTGCATCAAATAATCGTTATATAATCTATCAAGGAAGAGAACCAATTTGAACTTGTGACTTGTCGTGACGCGCGAAAGGGACAATGTTGACAATAGGTCTGAAGTTGTTATAACACTAAAAAGAAGGATCATGTAAATTGAAGGCTTGCACGTTTCACTTTTCAGTCGATTGGCATTTTTTAACGATCAACGGACTTAGATTTAAGTTTACCTTAGAAGTTGTTGTAAATGTAGCATCCGTAACGTAGTTTAGTTCTCTGAAATGATGCCTTAAACTACACAGATGGTTAAATGTCTTAATAAAACCTTGATAAAACGCATTCTTAGAAAAAAAGGAAGTTAAATTGTTACTTGAGTAGCATTATTTTTGGCCAAAAATATACTGGTTTAATTAAGATATGAATTTTGAATGAGTTTTGAATATATGTAAATTTTGGCTCGGAGATTTTACTGTACAGCATTTTAATGCCAGGCTATTTCAAAACATTTAGTAGCACTTCGAGAAACACCCCCCAGATATATATCGTCTCTCCATGCCTAAAAATTGTGAACATGCTAATAGACATGAAAGCATCGAATTTTGAAGTGATTCGAAGTTGAAGAATCCGGAAAATGAAGAAGAATTTTCATATTTAGAATCAAGAGACTCTAGAAAAAAAATTGCAGCAGGTTTCAGATATTTCATCTGCAGAATAGTACGATAAACATTCTCACAGTTCCATTTCTGATATCCACCGTACCTTTCATACTTATCCCGCCACCACACACAGCCATATTCCTTAACCACGAAAACACCCCCGCCGTGATACGCTGTAGCCATTCCGAACGCCACGTTTCAACCGCAAACAGTGCACCAATGCCCTGCCTGGAGTGCACCGGGAAATTCTAAATCTAATTTCAAATTCAATAAAGCCGTTGTTGGACCTCAGCGTTTGCAATTCGTGCGGAAATGGTCCATCAGTGACTACACTACGGTTCAGCAAACGATGCATGGGTGTGTTGTATTTTAGTGGCATTGCTTTTGCGACAAGTTGTAAACAAATATTTGATTAGTGGAAATTTATTTGCACCATTTTTGGAGTTTTTTTTTATTTGGCTGCCTTTACCTTTGAACGGCACAATCGCTAACCGTGTTCCGGGTGGACAAATTGCATTACACTCAGTTTTGTTCGTGCAATGCAATTTATGTTTGTCAAACCTTGTGTCGCTGGGTATATTGAGTGGGCAGGACACAAAACAACCGGTCACTATCGGAAACGTTCTGCTCGAAAGGTTCTAGTTTTTTAATTAACTAAAGGTTTGCTTTTGTTCAACTAATGCACGTCAGCATTGTTTATGGAAGCAATCAAGCGCAAAGCGAACAATTTTGAACAGGTTCGGAAAAATTCCTCTCCAACAAACAACCGAAATTCCATTCGATCATTCCCTCGAGAAAAAGAGAACAAGAAGAGGAACACAACTTCATTATAGGTGCTTTGTTTGCAAACATGGCTGCAAACGGTGACTGCACTGGGATCCGGGAGGAAAACCAGCGATGATTTGTTGTGTGCATATTTACACCGATTCCAGCAGTTCTCCTTGTGCAAATCATTTGCATAACAATGTCGATTGTAATCCTTGGCGCTGGTGCCCTCCTTTTAGTTTTTCTTTGACTTGCTTCATAGAGCTTGGCTGCTCATCCCGCAATCCTTTGGGTTAGGTAGAATAATAACAGCAGGGACGACAGGAGACGATGACGATGCCGACAACGGTAATAAACAAGATTTTCCACTTGCTTTGTTTGCTCACCCATCAGCAACTTTAGTTCAAAGGTCCTGGAGCTCTCCCTTTTTCTTCAACTTGAAGTGTCAGACAAACTAAGGTGTGGGTTCCTACCCTTAAAGGCCGTTCCAAAGGTGTACGCAGTGTGCAGTAAGACGTAGTTTTGGTAGCACGACACACTGCGTAGATGCAAGAAGTTGTCCAGACGAATAGGATTCCTGCCGGTTGACAACAAACGACAGAAGGGTGCTAAATGCCACTCCATTCAAAGGCTGTTCTTTGAACACTGGACTTTTTGTGAACTGCTTTTACATATTAATTGGTGTTGTTCATTTTGTCGAGCTCTGTGCACATTACAGTTGGGTTTTGTACAGGGCGGTGGGTTGTGCCATCAACTCACCCCGGTTTTTCTGACCTAATTGAATGGCTGTAGGAAAAATGCACGGTCGACGTCAAAGGGAAGACGAGTTTTGGTTTGGGCATTTTTTGAAAATATTTAACAATTTTTCAAGTTAGAAATCAACTTCATGTTGATGTTAAACTTGTAACTTAAAGTTTTGAACATGCATATTGCCACACATACACTAGCCAATAACTACCATGCATTGGTGTATTCCCATACAGCGCTGAAGCATGAGGAAGCAGATGGTTCTTCAAAACCTGCTCGATGTAATATTAAGTGTTGATTTTTACGTTAGGATCTATGAAAAGAAGAGAAAGTTTTCCTTTTCGTGAAACGGCGCGCCATACCATGATTTTCGATACATTCTGATAGCGTTCTACAGCTGGTTTATCTCTTGGAATATTGGCAAGACTTTTGCCATACACACGATCATTTTGTTGATAATGGCTGTCCTGAAGGAGGAAGAGCTTTTCATCTGAAAAGAAAATCTCGCAGTCACTGTGCCGAACCAAAAAATAATCTGCTTCTTTGGACCCTGCCTTGCTTTTGACGCTCCGTCAACTCGTGGACTCGTTGTTTCTTGTATGGCTAACATTCCAGATCATGTCTAAGGAGCCTGTTCATTGAAGCAGGGGACATTTGAAATTGTTTGCTCAATTTACGGCCAGATACGGCTGGATTACGTCTTATTCGCTCCCTCACACATTTGATCTTTTTCCTCGTTCTGGCAGTTCGTCTGGCACCTCTTTTGCGTTGAATATAGACATTTACAGTTTCAAGGTGCGAAAAAAACATTGGAAATTGAACCGTTTCTAGGTACGAAAAACAAAACGCTTAATAACTCCGAACTGCTTAACTGTTGCAAATGTAATTTTAAAATTTACTACGGTATCTTAGCTGATAAATATAAACAAACAAAATCGCTTATTTATCTTCAGCGATAAACTGTCAAAATAATACACTCAAAACGGGTATAATCAATTACACTGTTAAAATGACCCAGCTGAAATTAGCTAAGCCTGAAAATAGGTGACATCTATTGTGAGACACACTGTACAAAACCGATGCATCAACATAATCTTTAACCTTCCATGTCTGTTCCCAACAGCTCGTTTGTATTTAGAACTTCGCCAGAAAATATATAAAAATATATATTTTAAATTTTGAACTCCGCTCATCCCCACACCAAAGAGCTCTAGTCTGACTCTTAAATCAATCATAAACTGAAAAAAAAAAAAACAAATATAAAACTAAACAATGGTTGACAAAATTTAAATTAAAATGAACAAAATAAAACAATGTGTGTGTTTCTAGTGGGTTTCAAACCCTTTAAAAGAAGCGCAACTAAATAAAATTCAAAAATTACAAAATATGCATATATTTCGGTGTTTTTTTTTCATTAGGGCGAATCTAACATTGAGAGATTCTCTCCGGGCTCATTATCTTTCATTCATTACAGCGCCATTTTAAGACTTTCGAGGCATTATTAAGTACAGATCGAAACATAACAGTGCTGGATAGCATACTCTACCAATAGTAGAATGAAAAACGTTAAGGTGATTAGAATATGAATGAAAGAGAAAGTAGTCAAAGAGAGTCTTTCAATGTTAGATATAGAAGAAATTTGACGAAAAACAAATATATTACATATAATGACGGTTGAAAACCAAAAAAAAAAGAACCTAATCAGAATATGAGTAATAAAAAAACGATAAAAAATATAAATACATCAAATTAACAATTGAACAAGTGTTTCATCTTTGTTTTGAAAGAGGAATTATTTGTTATTTGATGAAGATATCTTGGTCGGTTATTATCGGTTATTATAGTGGGACCTATAAATGAAATCGGATTTTGAAAAAAATCCGAATGCGCACGTGATCTCTAAAGAGGATTAATTTGCCTGGTATTGTGAATCCGAGGTGATGCATCCATAGCTAGGTTATGTAACCGTTGCGGGTTATGTAGAATATTATGAACCATTAACAAGGTTTGCTCGTCACATAACCCAAGAATTGGTAAAATTTTGTTAGCAAAATCGGTGTACAATTGAGCTGTATGATATAAGAATGATAATTTATAAATAATCTTAAGGCATCGTTTCTGCAAGGTTTGAAGTTTTCATAATTTTGACTTTCTAGCTCTACTCAATGAAACAATTAAATAGTTTAAATGAAAATGGATATGTGCAAAGTAGAAACAAATCACAGCTTTCCGAGGGAGAGAATTACTAACCCGTCTTAAATTTCACACATAGAGGAGATTTTACCTGCAACCTTATTTATGTGATAGTCCCATGATAAGGTAGAATAAAGATATACAGGGTGCGGCAGAAAATAATGCGACAATTTTTTCTATTACTTTCAAATCCCATTTTCAACTAATTCAAGCAATAATATTAACATTTTCGAATGCAGTTGTCTTTATAAAGTCCTTTGAAATAAATTTATTCAATGTGTCCTCCATTTTTATTAATATCATCCTCGAGCCGACGCCGGAAGCCAGAGCATGCCTTTCGGACGTAGTCCTCCGACATTGACTGCCATGTGCGTGTTATGGTTGACTTCAGGGTTTTCACACTAGGATGTGATGTTTTGCAGGCTCGTGCTTCAACATATGCCCAAATCGAATAATCCAACGGATTAAGATCTGGACTGCTGAGGGGCCTCCCATCCTGCTACAGGACAACGTTTTGGTCCTCGGCGAAGTTGCCCTTCACCCAAGGAAGCACTTGGTCCTTTCAAATACCGATATACACTTCGGTATTGATTTTAACTCCAGCTTAAATGAAAACAGACGGTTTTTTCAAACAATTGGACGCCACTAAGACAAACATCATGACACCTGCCGGATGTTTGGTTTGAAATTTGAATTCCAGTTTTTCCGGAACATTCTCCATTTGCTGCGGTGAAATGAATCGGTCCGTGCCGCTGTTCGCATCGATGTTGAAGAGCTTTTCGTCGGAGAACAGGATTATCATTTTTTCCTTCTTCAACAAGGAAAGCAATCTCTTGGAACGAGTCGCTCGTACTTCCATGACCAGGTCCGTAATCAAGTGGCGTTTCACTCTGGCTCTGAAAGATGCATGCAGGTCTTCTTTGATGATTCTCCACAACATTTCTCCGAAATATTGGCTCCCCTTGCAAATTTTCTTATAGAACGCACCGGGTTGCGAGCAATTTTTGCACGGACCGATTTGATCACGTTCGGCATGCGTGCAAAGCGCGGATGTCCGCTTACCGGCTTGCGCTGCTTAGGACCATCCTGCAGGGACTTTTTCATGCGGTGAACTGTTGCCAAATGGCACCCAACCACCTTGGCAATCTCTTCTTAATCGGCTTCTTCTGGGCGAGCAACAAACTGATGATCACTTCTTTCGAGAAACATTTTGACGAAAATGCAATAAAACAAATAGAATGTTTGGATGCAGCACTTGTAAGTAAACATAAGCAAATACACTTTCGACAGAAATTAGTCACTAGCTACACGAATTAACCCAATACTCAAGTTTGAACAATTTCGCATTATTTTCTGCCGCACCCTTTAGGCCAAGATATTTTAAGTAGTCAACTTTCCAATTGTGTCATGAGCTAAAATGTGAACTTGTGGAAGAACTTATATTTAATATAATGTCATGCAAGTTAACATGAGGGTAAAATAAAGCCGTATCGTCAGCACCGTAGATAAGCAAAAAGTAAAGAGCCAATGGGAACTGTGGAACTCCAGTATTGATTTGTCTTTTCGAGTTTGTTTCTCCGTCGTATGAGACAAATTGATTTTTGTTGTTCAAATAGCAACGGATGATGCTATTAGCAATGCTCCTGGCGTTTGATTAGAAGCTTCTCGAGTATTTTGTTGGAAACTGACAAGGTTGATGGTTGAGTCTATAGTTATCAGTTTGGCTTCGATCTCCTGACTTAAAAATAGGTACCACTTCAGCAGTTTTGAGACAATTTGGGTACGAACCTGTTTGAATCATCAAATTAAAAGACTAAGATAGAATTCGTGAAAGACAATAAGCATTATCTTTAATTATTTAAGTAGGAATATTATCGGGACCTGGACTTTTGTTAGGTTTCAGATCATTCATCACTAGTATAACTTCATTTACAGATGCTGGTTGTAGAAATTTTGAGTCAGCAATAGCCTTTATGTAACGTAATGGATTATCCCCGGTGAAATTAATGTTGACAGCCAATTTTAAACCAACTGTTGAAAAATGCTCATTAAACGCTTCACAAATAGATTTAGAGTCAGTAGTAGCAACGCCATAAAAAAAAAATTAGATTTATTATTAGATTTACCTAGTATTGCAATAATTTTCTTCCAAAGTTTGGAATGTGGCATGTTGTTTAGAAGGTTGTCAAAATAACTTTTTTTGGATTGTTTTTTAGCTGCATCTAATTTCGATGAAATATGCTTGAATAGTTCCGCTAATTGAATATTATCTGGATCTCTGCGATGCCTTTTCAAATATTTGCTCTTAATTTTCGTCAGTGTCCATAGGTTAAAGTTCGTCCAAGGGTCACGTGTATTTTTGAATCGAGCTGTTTTAGTAACTGTTTTAGTATATTCTTTGAGATGAGTGTTGTATTTCATAATTATATTTTCCAAACATTCATTTTCATTGCGAACTGGTCCAATGCCTTGCAAGTACCTTTTGAACTCAGTTTCAAGTTTCCTATGGTTGATTATATTTTTCTATAAAACCATTTCATTAGATCCAACATTCAGTTAAAATTCTGTTAAAATTATGGAATGATAATTTGAACTAACAGACCTTTTAACAAATGTATTAGAACATATAAAACCGTAGAATTGCAATCGATGCTTGTATTTTAGGACTACATTATTGCTGGCCAAGTTCACCGGAACATTAATGTCACCTTTTATCAAACATGGACGATTAATATTACTTCTGATAAACCAACTTTCAAGCAGGTCATGGAACAAATTAAAATCATATGAAGGTGGACGATACAAACCGTTAGCATCGTATAAACCACCATTTAACATCAATTCAACATAAATGTGATGAAAGCCGTCACAAGAAACATTTGCAATAATAATTAACTCAATTTCATTTCTAATATACATTACTAAGCCGCCCGATGAATTATTCCTGCACGAAAAATTACTTCGATAGCCATCAATCTGGTATAGTGAACAATTTTTTTCTTTAATCCATGTTTGTCCAGCAATTATCACATCAATGGGGATATTGCCTATCCTAGGCTTGTGTGAAGAGCAAACATTACTCCTTAAACGCAATGTGATACATAATTGACAAGTATCAACTATAAACCTGACATCACGATAACACAACAACAGACAAATTAATCATCCCTCACGGCTCCGTGCGTTTTTGAACTTTGGTCAAAGACGGTTCAGTTTTGTAGGTCCAGCCAAATATAACATTCTGCCAAGAGATATACTGATGATAAACAATCGTATATTATTCAAGTCAAGAATTAAACGTTATTTACTAAACCAAATACCCGCACGTATAATGTAAATTTCTCATTGTGTTTTTAATAAACAGGGATATATATATCTTGTCGTAAGCAGTCGTAGATTTAAGTTATTTGTTCGTTTGTTCATTAAAAAATAGTTTATTTCTATTTCTTTTGTTTTACAATTGTGTTTCTTTAAAAGGAAAGTTTATCGGCTAAAGCTTGCTTCAGATAGAATTGGAACAAAAACAATTGCCTGTATTTCAGTTTTTTGTTATTGAATTCAAGATCTTTTTTTATACAAATGTAGCGTTTTCTTCAAACTTTTAAGAAAAAATACGGATAAAATTATTCGTCACGGTTTCGAAGGAATTCTCGAATTTTTCCTGTAACACGGCTCATTAAGCGGCGCACACCTTCTTCGTCCATCGTTTTAGCTATCTTATTCCACCAGGTCTTCATCTGATTGATGTCTTTGACATCTTTCCCTTTGCCTTGAGTCTCCTCTTCATGATTGCCCAGTATTTCTCAATAGGGCGGAACTGGGGGAAGTTGGGTGGGTTAAGGTGTTTCGGAACAACCTGGACCCCTTTCTCCGCAAAACCATTCTTGAACGACTTTGCTGTAATGACAGCTTGCCAAATCTGGCCAAAACATTACGAGATGGTCGTGGGATCGAATGAACGGCAAAATTCGTTTTTGGAGACACTCTTTTTAGTATAGTTCCGACGTCATTGTCTTATTTGTAACGAAAACTTTCGTTTTTTTGCCACAGCTGCAAATGCCCTGCCAAATCATGAATTTTCGTGCAAATTTGTCGGCAAAAACAAATTTAAATTTGGCTGGAACATCCCCCCGAGCCGTTGCCAAGTAAAATTTTTGACCTGGGATTTGCCCGAAGTCAGCCTTGACAAAGGTTTCATCGTCCATCAGAAGACACCCGTCGAACTTGGTCAGCACCTGGTCGTATAGCTTCCGAGCACGGATTTTGGCCACACTATTCTGTTTTATGGTCCGATTTGGCTGTTTGCTAGCTTGATATGACTGGATTCCTTCCCGGAGTCGAGTTCTCCTCACGGTACTATGGGCAGCACCGAATTTTCTGGCCAAATCACGGTCCGACAGATTGGGATTCCTCTTAATCGTCTTCAAAATCTTACCACGCAGTTTCCGGTCGACAGTTCTACTCCGACGATTGGCTTGAGGCTTCCGAATCGTCGTCAATGTTTCCTTATACCGTTTGATAACGCGCCATACGGTATTTCTGGGCAATTTCAGCTGTTTAGCTAGCCTAGATGCAGACCACAATGGATTTTCCAAATAACTGTGCACAATTTTTTCCCTTCTTTCGGCTTCCATGTTGATTGTTTACAAAGTACAGTAGATTTGCGGAATGTCAAAAATACATACGTGAAGCTGACAAAATTCCTGACACGTGGGTGCCAAAAACTTCCAAATCCGTCCACCAGGAGCGCCACAATATGAGCAAAAGTTTGTTCCAATTCTTAATGAAGCAAGCCTTAGAAGCACAGAGTTGTTCTGTTAGTGTTAGTCTTTATGTTTCAAAAATAAGATACTTCTACACTGAAAATTTATTTTCGTAAATTAGCTTTCACTCGTTTCGTAACCACTGCTTTTGTACATAGAAAAAATGACTCGTAAATTGTATGAAACATTCTCAATGCTTGTCATCTAACAAAATGTTATCATTACACCTTTTTTGTACAATGCACAAAATGAATTTCGTGAAGACCAGCTGATTCTCTTCAATCGTACCCATTAGTGTTGGTGTTCCTGCAGGATTGGCGGGAATCATTAATTTATCCCAAAATAGAAATGAAAACGCTGTCGAGAGATAGAACCTCATGAACAATAATCAAGTATCTTCTCACTAGTCAAAATGGTTGAGTGAGATCTACCACGGACTGAATATTAGCTCTTCCTAAACAAATAAGAGCTAACCTCATGTCAGAATCATTATAAAATAAGACTGACCCAACTCCTCGTGGTCGCGCTTTTTTTTTCAATTATATTTTGAGCCGATAAAGTAGATCTGTCAATCGTTCATGCAACCACCAGAGAGACGTTTCTTTTTTATTGATAACAAATTACTCGTAGCTCATTGTATTGTTTTCGTAGAACGAACGAATGTTCTTTTTGTGTCAACAAATGCTTTGTGCTTTTGACAGTTGCGCGTGTGGCATTAAATATGAAAGGAGCTTCTTAAAAATTACAAATCAGTTTCGTTGCAGAAAGCAACGAATAGATATGTTAGTCCTACCTTCGATTTCTTAATATAAATGACAATTAAATTTCAGTGTAAGCTGATTCAAATTTCTTTTAAAAAAACATTGTGTCCAGAATTTTCTCCTGGTCTCTAAAGAATCTACAAATACAAGCCTGACTCGACAAATCCAAATTACATCCAATGCATTGTCAACAGGTACAAAACAAGTTTTAAATTTTCTCACTCCCAAACCATTTCTCCGCGTGGAAGTCATAATTCAGTCAGCCATTCGTCTAATGACACAGTTCAAAGTGAGTCAAATTACTCACGAGCAGGAGATTTTAATTTCTTTCGACCCATCGCCGTCGTTCGTCACGGTCCTGTTTCCTGTTACCTACCTTTGGATCAAATTCGTGATCAAACGAACCAAATGAAACTCTTCCGACGACAAAGCTCCCATATTTCACCCACATGAGGACGACAACGCCGACGGTTGGCTAATTTATGGCGTTTTGGCTTCTGTTCGCGGTCCCATCCCGTTGAATCCGCCGAAACGGCAAACTGCAGTTTCTTTTAATGAATCTTTGAAGAGCCGCCAATTCGTCACTCTCCAAGAAACGACGAACGGTCCTCCATTCGAGTGTTGTTTGAAAAGAAGAAGATAACTAGACACGGACTTCGGAAGCCCTCGGTTAGGAATTAGAGCGAAAGTCGTGAGGTCGGTAGCAAATTATTCTCACGCTGCCGTGTTTTTCGTGTCTGACATTTGACCTAAGTTGTGTGCTTACCTACTGGTTGAACAGTCTTGGTGGAGAATCATTCGCCACTCGAATTCATTCCTGGCCCACTCGGGAATGATGAAAATGTCTTAATTAACTACTTCAGATGGCTCTTGAGGTGGTGTGCCAAGGATAAAAGTGTTGCCTTTTCGTGAATCACTTCGCCTGGACCTGGACCACGGGAGTTTCAAGAAATTTAAAGTACTTCTGCTTACCACTCGATGGCAGACAACATCGGGAATCGTCCAGATTTCATCATTATGATGTGAATTTAAGTGGCCTTTTTCTGCTGAAGATTATGTCGGGAGTTAACTTTACAATAGGGTTTGGCTGATGGAGTGTTTCTTGACATTGCGTCCGCTGTCTTCGTTTGACTAATTAACATGTGTCTGTATTCCGTAGGTTAAAGCTGTTAGGCTTTGTGCACAAATTACGTAACGCATGGAGGGGGGGGGGAGGGGAGGGGGTTGAGCAACCGTTACTCATTGTGACATTTGGGGGAGGTGGGTTTTTAAAATCGTTACGTTACAAAATAAACAATTTGAAAAATCAAAAATGAATAACCAATTTGCATGATTAAAATGTCCTGTGTGCCAAACAAAGTAGCAAGTAGCAAGTAGAAAAGGGTTAATTTATACTAGTCAAGAATTATGTTCAAAAATTCTGGGAAAACCCCACTTTCAATACGTCAAATGAAAGCTTTCAATCTATATTTTGAAGGAAAAATATCGAAACTGAGCCAAAACTTTGTTTTTGTATTATTTATCACGTTTGCAATAACTGGAACACTGCGCCAATTATCGCCATAGTTTTAAATTTTGGTTCTTTTGATGCCAATTGCATGTGTTTTTATGAGAGTGGCCATAACAGAAACACATTTATGGCCAAGTTGTGCAAGAAATTTGAAATTTTAAGAAAAATTGAATATGTCTATCTTTTGATTTTCGACCAAATTCGAAAGCTTCGATAAAAAGAGGCGTACTATTTAAATGTGATCTACTAAGCGAATGGTATCTTAGGGGCTGTTCATAAACCACGTAGACAATTAAGGGGGGGGGGGGTTGAAAAACTCTACGTTTCTCTACGACGGGGGAGGAGGAGATATACTAAAAGTCTACGTGGACCTTTTTTTTCTCTCTACAAAACGGATATTCATACCATCCAAGCAGAGAAAAATACCGTCATATCAAACATGTTCCAGGTAAATCCAAACATAAAATTAGTTTATTTTGGCCGCAAACATAAACTTGCTTTCTTTCAAACATATTCTATGTAACTATAAATTAGAAGAAAAATTAGTATTTTCCATTTAATTCCAACTACCTTTGCTTATCTTGACAGATACGCGTATTTCGTCTACAATGTGCAGACTTCTTCAGTGTCTCGTACTAATAACTCCACTTAGTCGAGAGTATCGTTTGACGCAGGGGTGAACACGAGCGACTCTCGAATGACTTCTCAATCATCAGGGGTGTTTATAATAATAGGGTGACCAATACCCCACATCTTCCCCTCTCCCCACAGAAAAACAAATAAAAAGAAACCAACAAAACCAACCATTTATTTCTCTAAATATAGCACATTACGATTCATACCTCGTTCTGACTTTTGCCGTCAGTCCAACCTGATGGGATGCCGCGCTTCTCGTCCTTGGCCTGGATCGTCTGGATACCCTTACGGCGATACGCTGAAGCGAAGTGGCCTATCTTGCCACACTCAAAGCACTTCTTGTCCTTAGCCCAGCAAGCATCGTGAGTATATGCCAAGCTGTTGCACCTCCAGTATCGAAACCGACGACCTTCATTGCGATTCGCTCGGTAACGTTGCATTTTCCTTTGGTCCGGCGGTAATACTGGGTTTCCAATGCGCTTACAGAGCGGTCGGTTTTCTTGGTTCGATTTTCGTGAAATAGCCAGAACTTCTGTACCGCTTTCCATGTTGTTGTACAAAATGGTGTCCAACGTGAATGCTTCTTTCCGGGCCGCAGCTTTTATTACAATCTCTAAGTCGTACCCATAGATTCTTGCATCCTCTGCCAGTTTCTTATCGCGCATACCCTTCAGAAACTGCGTATAAATGAATCGATACTCGTCCTATTCGCTGTACTCGCTCAGTCTAACTTTCGACTTCAGACGCATGAGGAAGCCATCAAGCGTCTCATCCTTTCCTTGAGTTATTCTGCTGAACATTACGTGTTCAGTGATAGGATCCGTCAATTTACGCAAAAGTGCGTTGATATTGTCAACCCTGGCTCGATAGTATCGTGGATCATTCAAGCCTGGCTGCAGCTTAGCAATGCAGACAATGTCTTGGAACTGATCTCCCATTCATATGAAAAGATGCTTTGCGAGTTGAGACGGATCGTTAATCTTCTAGAACGATGCTGCGATCTCGAATTTTTGCAAAAAAAAATACCACTCTTCCTGGAGCCTACTGGTAGGTACTTTCTTCGAAAATTGTGGGTGATTATCCAATCGGGCACCCGCGTTTGAACAATTCTCCACTGTTCTGGAAGTTGGTGGCGCTTCCGTATAGTGCCAACCAATCGCAGACCCCACTCTTCGCAGGCAGATCCTTTTTGTCTATGACATCAAGTTCTCCAAACTCCATCTTTTCAATGGCTCCGACAGTTTCAGATTCAATATTATCCAGATATTCATTATCTGGCTCTTCGTAGTGATTCAGTGAATCCACTGATGGAGCCTGTACCTAGCTTACAGCCGACATTATACAAAATTTACTGTGAAAGGGAATAAACAAAAAAAAACCTTGCTCAATACTTTTGCAAGGAAAAGATCTATGGAAACTTTCAATTAAATGAGCTGATAACAAAATTCCCAGGCTGTCAATGCACACGGAAGGGGCTATTTCATTGAATGTGGCTGTCTTAGCGCACTGAAGCGGTTGTCGCAACACGCAGTTCTAATAGAATAAAATGGCTGACGCAGTGCCCCGAAGTGGTTGACACAACGCGCTTTTCCAAGAATATCTAGTGGCTGTCACAGCACACAATCATACAACACAATACTATCTTTGAAACTCCCAGCCTGGCCACAGAGACTAGAACTCTTATTATTTTAGCACATTTTCTAGTTCCTTTTCGGCAAATAGGCTCAAAACACACACAAAATAAAATAAAAAAAAGTGACTACTTCCAGTCTCCAATATCTACACAAAATAAGAGTATGAAAATTGTTCTTCTCGTGGTTAGCACAACCATTCAAGATGGCCGACAAGGCAATCGACAATATGAAAATGATTTTTTTTCGACGATTCATCGTGTCTTTTCACAAAAACCAAGGTTAACAGAAAAATAGCGTATTACTGGTTCTTTTCACACACAATTTTCTTCTTTCGATATTTAACAAAAGCGCTGACAGGATCGCCAAATGTGGCGTCCGACATCCCTTCTCCGGCTAGAGATCTGGAGGTCAGACTCCGCGTTCATGGGGAGCTACTTACGTTCCCGTCTTGTCCGTCTGATGGTCCAAGGTGTAGAGAGGCAGAGTCTACTTCGTGTGCATCGCATCCAAGTGCCTCTGTAGAGAGACCCGAAGAGCGAGAAATTGAGGGAGAGGGCAAAATCGATGATGGCTGTCTCATGAGAGTATCGTTTGACGCAGGGGTGAACACGAGCGACTCTCGAATGAACTCTCAATTATCAGGGGTGTTTATAATAATAGGGTGACCAATACCCCACACCCATCAATAAACGTGACGATTGGCTCATGATGCGAGCGTCGAAACTTTGTCTCGGCTTCACGTTCTGGAGAGGGAAGTACACGTTCAAATTGACCTACCCGATGGATGTATTGATGAAATTAACAAGCCTTGAAAATGATTCAAAATCTGTTATTATTGTTCGAAACATGCTTTCTATTTACTTTAAATAATTCTTCACCCCGATCGTTTTCGGAATCCATTTCTGAGCCAAGTAAGCTCGAGCCCTCATGGCTTGAATGAAGTTTTTGTATTTGTTTTGCCAAAGTAACTTTTGTTGCAATTCCTAACCAATCTGAGTCATAGAATCCGTGCTAGTTTGTACACTTTCAATACAAAGTCTGTTGGTTGGTGCTTACAATTCTAAACGTGCTACGAAAATATATAGGTGATAACTACACACAGTGGCAAAACTACCTAAGGCTTGCTTCATTTAGAATTGGAACAAACTTTTGCTCATATTTTGGCGCTCCTGGTGGACGGATTTGGAAGTTCTTGGCGCCCACGTGTCGGGAATTTTGTCAGCTTCACGTATGTATTTTTGACATTCCGCAAATCGACTGTACTTTGTAAATAATTAACATGGAAGCCGAAAGAAGGGAAAAAAATGTGCACAGTTATTTGGAAAATCCATTGTGGTCTGCATCTAGGCTAGCTAAACAGCTGAAATTGCCCAGAAATACCGTATGGCTCGTTATCAAACGGTATAAGGAAACATTGACGACGATTCGGAAGCCTCAAGCCAATCGTCGGAGTGGAACTGTCGACCGGAAACTGCGTGGTAAGATTTTGAAGACGATTAAGAGGAATCCCAATCTGTCGGACCGTGATTTGGCCAGAAAATTGGGTGCTGCCCATAGTACCTTGAGGAGAACTCGAAACCAGGAAGGAATCAAGTCGTTTTGAGCTAGCAAACAGCCAAACCGGACCATAAAACAGAATAGTGTGGCCAAAATCCGTGCTCGGAAGCTATACGACCAGGTGCTGACCAAGTTCGGCGGGTGTCTTCTCATGGACGATGAAACCTATGTCAAGGCTGACTTCGGGCAAATCCCAGGTCAAAAATTTTACTTGGCAACGGCTCGGGGGGATGTTCCAGCCAAATTTAAATGTGTTTTTGCCGACAAATTTGCACGAAAATTCATGATTTGGCAGGGCATTTGCAGTTGTGGCAAAAAAACGAAAGCTTTCGTTACAAATAAGACAATGACGTCGGAACTATACCAAAAAGAGTGTCTCCAAAAACGAATTTTGCCGTTCATTCGATCCCACGACCATCCCGTAATGTTTTGGCCAGATTTGACAAGCTGTTATTACAGCAAAGTCGTTCAAGAATGGTATGCAGAGAAAGGGGTCCAGGTTGTTCCGAAAAAACTTTACCCACCCAACTGCCCCCAGTTCCGCCCTTTTGAGAAATACTGGGCAATCATGAAGAGGAGACTCAAGGCAAAGGGAAAGATGTCAAAGACATCAATCAGATGAAGACCTGGTTGAATAAGATAGCTAAAACGATGGACGAAGAAGGTGTGCGCCGCCTAATGAGCCGTGTTACATGAAAAATTCGAGAATTCCTTCGAAACCGTGACGAATAATTTTATCCGTATTTTTTCTTAAAAGTATGAAGAAAACGCTACATTTGTATGAAAAAAGATCTTGAATTCAATAATATATAACTGAAATACATGCAATTGTTTTTGTTCCAATTCTATCTGAAGCAAGCTTTAATATTGAGTACAATTCATCAAGGTCGGCACTCTTGAAGCGATTTTCATTCTTCTTGTCATTGAATCAGAAAAGAGTCCTTATTTGGTCACCATATTTAATGATAGACCTTATCATTTTCCAAAGCAAACGACTCAAAAACTCCTGCGATTCCGTGATGGGTATTGTTTACTAATGTATGCTGCACTGCACACAGTTTTCGAGCCCCGAACCTTGATTATAATATGGCAGCTAATTAAATAATGGAGCATAACACCCCGTTCACACTTCAACCTTTATTACGTGATATAGACTATCTTCATATTAGTTTCTGTGCATCTAAGGACTGTCTACGTTAAATTTCGGACACAAAAATAAAAGTAGCAAAAAAAATGTATACATTACTTAAAAACTCGATTTTTTATTTCACTATAATGAATTTATATCTACATAAGAAACAGTTGATAAATAGAGATGTTAATCCTTCTTTCTGTTGAATTCTCGAGCTTTCTGTGGTACACCCGCCATCAGGTTCGGTACGGTATCCTCGGATACGCCCGCCATGACAATTCTCCATCTTTTCTTGAAATCATCGCCACATTTGCTTTCTTTTTAGTTTCGAAGAGTTTCCGCTTAACTACAGCCCAGTACTTCTCTATTGAGCAAACTTCTGGGCAGTTGGGTGGATTGGCTGTTTTCGGAACGTGTTTGGCCCCTTGTCTCCGTGAAATAATTCAAAATCTACTTTGAAATAAAAGTGTCTGAAATTAACGTTGACAGGCTTTAGTTTTCACCAAAAATTATTTGCGTGGCATTTGATATCAAGATCACGTAATGCAGGTTGCAATGTGAACGGGGTTTAAAGCAACACGCTAAAGTTACTGTCTCTTATTATGTTTTCGAGAGGAAAAAAAGGATAACACGAGACAGTTATTTGAGTGTTTCTCTAATAGCTTGTTACAACATCGATAGATCGAATGCCTGGTATCAACTCAATAGTATGCTTATAATGTCAACCATTGAGTATTTTCATTTATACGTGAATGAGATGATAATTGATAGTTGACTTGCTCCCATTTGACAAACATTTAGAAGAGGGGTTTAGTTATTTGCGGTTGTGATGCTATAGCGCATGTGGGACAAAGTAGAAAAAACATTAAGAGGTCTGGGAAGATGTCAACTTGCTTTGGAAAACTTTCAAAGAAGATAAACTGAACTTGATATCTAAAGTGAAAACAAAAATAGCCACATATGCTTTTATTGTGGACTGCATTCTGTGACAACAGTGAATGCAGATCAAAGCAAAAGCATCCACAAGGCAGATATTTCGTCGAAGAAAATAAGGCCACTCAAGATTCTGTAGCAACGCCGGGAAGAAATTCTTTGTGTCGACGAGAAGGGAGCTACGAAAGTTCTATGGATAGAATCACGTTATGTCAAAATCATTGGACTTCACATCCAAGAAACAATCCCACCAGAACGTCCGCTGATGAACTTTAATTATTGGTTGAAGCAGCCATGGTGTGGACATCTTTAGCATTTGAATCACACGTAGAAATTATGAATTTTACACGAGACGTAATTCATGTTTGTAAAAAGTTGGGGAACGTAAACAGAGATTTCGTGTAAAATAATGTCTCCTGAAACTGTTACATATGTTAATCGATAAGAGATGTGTTTGATTGAATTTATTTTCTCATCTCTTTCAATTTATACTTATGTGCTTAAGGACGCTTGCATGTGTCGGTCTCATGGAACCGAAATTTACATTACATTTTGGTAGTGGGCATAACTGATTGTTGTTATTTTTTATTTATGCTATTTTTATGAAACAAAATAAAAATGAATAACTGAATAAACTGATTGTTTGAGTTTTATTTCAGAAAGCGTTCCTTAAATCGCCACAGCCACATATCGTTGTACATTTTCCATATATTAGAATTTTTTTTTGATAAGGTCTACGTAGACGTAGGGGGGGTAAAAAAAGTCTACTAAAGTCTACGATGGGGCAGGGAGGGTTTGAAAGTGTAAATTGCGGTCTGCGTGGTTTATGAACAGTCCCTTATGACGATTTGCATCACCAATTGGTGTAATTTTCCATAAATCGTACATCTACACGCAGAGAAATATATTATTATATCTATATTCAACAAATTTTATTGTTGACTCACGGCTTACCCATTTTTTTATGAATTCAAAAATAAACGATTTTATTTTTGAACCAACCAAAGGAGACTTCTATTCAAAACAAAAAGCATTTATTGTTGAATAAAAAAATAAAAATTTTGCACCTTTGCATTGATTTGACCAAAGCGGATGAATTGAAAAAAAATAGTGTTATTTATTTTAGAAGTATTGAAATAATAAGACATTAAGTTAATTTTTTTGTTGCTTGTTGATTCTACAAAACTATTGTGTTAAATCAATAATGATTTCTGTCAGAAATATTAATTGACTAACAATATTGGATTCGATAAGAAATTTTGTTGTTTCAAATATATGATTGCATTAAACTAAAACAATGTGTGGTTTGATTTAATACACAAGAATTGTTGATTCCAATCAAAGCGTCCAATCACCCAATATTCCTCTGCTTGTAGCCTAAATCAAATGCACTTGTTACTGCGCCTGTTGTTCTATGTTTCTGCCGTCCTAAATTAGTCGTACACAGTGCGCCCTTATTCATGCATTGCACGGATCAAAAGGAGAACTCTGGTTAGTACATAAAAAAAAATATAATTAATAATAATTAGATTATGATAATTGCAATAATTTGCAATGGTCTCAGTTGTAAACGATATCGTTTCGCATCGTATTGATTCTGAAGAACTTTTATCAAAACTTAACTTTTACATACCAAGTCGTCAACTACGAAATAGAAATGTTTTTAATACAAGCCACCATCATACAAATTATGCTAAATTTGGACCTTTAAATCGGATGATGGCAACATACAATATGCATTGCGAAAACGTTGACTTTACAACGACAAAATGTAAATTGAAGCAATACTTTAATGATATTTGATAAAAAGCTGCTCATAAATGTACTAGTATATAAGTCAAATACTGTTTCAAATATATTTATGTAGATATAGAAGTGACAAAATATGTAAAATAACTGTAACAAAAGGTCTACACATGATTGACGTCAAATAAATAAATAGGTTGATATTATGCATTGTATAAAATACTGTTGCAATCTTTTAACTAGATTTAAGTGATATGAATAAAACTTTTAACTTTTTTTGTGATACTCTAAATAATTTAAAGACATTTGAGTAACCTTGTTGAACTAACTGTTACGGGAGGCGTTACTACCATTGGTGCTATCATCGAAAAGATTAACAGGGATGCTGCTAAGTTGACGGATTGCTTGACACCCGTAGACAGTACAAAGGGTGATGGCATTGGACATTTTGGTGATGAGGATTATGCTAATTGATAATTATTATAAAAAAATACTTAAAATAGGTACAATAGGTTGAACACGAGACGGTAACACGACGTAGCAGTCATAACCTAAAGTCACTGAATTGTTAGTAGTTAAACATGCCTATGAACCTTATAACTAAACAAAATTTATATTTTATTTTTAAAGCCCTTTTGCCAAAAAAATTGGAGCTCGCTACAAAAAAACTATGACCCGTTTTTCTGCGCCTTGTGAAAATGACTGATGTTTGTAATCTTTACTAATTTCAAGTTACCCAAATGAGAACTAAACATAAAAACAACAACAATAACAGTTTTTGTGATGATTTCATCACAATTGAACAATGAGGGGGGGTTCCGTTAGCGTTACGTAATTAAAGGTGGGGGTCTGATCACGTGTTACTTATTGTTGGGAGGGAAGGGCTCCCAAATCACGTAATTTGTGCACAAAGCCTTACACCTTTTAATTTATTTTTCGTTTATTTTTGCGCTCTGAAGGTTAAAATGAAATTTCGTCATGAAAAAGATTGAATTCCTTCCAACCAAACCGATCCACCCTCTTTCGCACCCGTTCAAATTCCAATCCGCCAACCGGTCAAAACCCCAATCAGCCGCCGTTTTTGGTTCACAGTATTTTCACTTAATTTGTTTTGAATATTAAATCGACTTAGCGTTAGTATAAACTGGGACATTGATATTCGAATGTTAAGCGAGTTATTTTCAAGATCGTTAGTCACCATCCCCGTTACCGTCAGTCACCGGCACGCAATCGGGTCTCGGATCTTGAACTTGAAAACTCGGAATCTCGCACGATGTCCCCCACACCAAATCGAATTCGAATCGGATAGTTTCCGAGAGCTAATTTAGTTTAAATAACTACCCACTGAACGATGTGGCATGAGGTGCGTTTTCTCACAGTTCGTTTTCGGGATAAGATAAAGACATCTCATTTGTGGTTCGCCTTTGCTTTCTGTTTTTGTATACGAAAATAACTACCAGTAGGTATGGTAGCAAACAATAACGACAACAACAACAAACACACAAGCACAAGGCAAGGCGCGCGGCTAAATGAGATAATAAGTAGAAACCGAACGAGATGAGATCATTATCACCTCCTTCACTTTGTTCTCGATCTCGGGCAGTCACTTCACTAGTCGGCTCAACGGCAAACACATCGACCGGGACAAATGCATGAAATGAAGCACATTTGAACCAGTATATGGTAAATTATTTAACATCAATCAGATTAATGAGCACGCTGTTGCCGGTTTAGAAATGGAACATTATCACCAATCGCTCAGTTCGGCCAACATCACGAACGAGCCGAGTAGGCATCAAGAACCGTGAGAGAGAGGAGACGGTCGGAGCTCTTCTCTGCAATACAAAGAAGCGCAAATAGACGCCTAGCACCTACCTAGCAACCATCCTGCCTACCATCGGGGGGTTTAATTTGTACACACAGTTGCTTGCTGTTGAACGTGGGTCGTCACGCATTGGCATCAGGTAGCGGAAGAACAGAGAAAAATGGAAGAAAAGTCATTTACATTACCATCGATTTCAGCTAGACGAGGTGGCCGAGTGGTTAAGGCGTTGGACTGCTAATCCAATGGGCTCTGCCCGCGTGGGTTCGAATCCCATCCTCGTCGGGATTATTTTTGGTGTAACCCTCCTATGATTGCATTAACTTTTTAACCACCATGGAAGTGCTAATTCTTATGAAAAAGGGGAAATATGTTTTTAAATGATAATATCGATTAGGACTTTTTCACGAATGATTAACGTTAACGTGTATGCGATAAGCATTTGATGACCGTAGCCTTTACATCAATTGGCGTTCCTGCTGGCAAGCAACTCTTCCACTTCTCCCAACAAGGCTTACAAGCTAGTCACGATACTCAACTTCTTTGTTTTGAGTTATTCAAATATCGTTCTCATCTAAACTTTTCCATTAAAATTTTCTTCGAGTGCCTCGTAACGACTGATGTAACCGTGAACTAAAGGTAGGGGCACACAAACAGGACGATGATGACAATGAAAACCGCTGCAAACTTCGTACCGGCAAGAGACAGCAATGAAGAGCGGCAGCAGATATAGCATTGCATAAAGTTTTGTAAATAATTTCCAACAAATTGCTGAATAATAACTCATAAGAAAGATGGTGCCCATGGAGTTACTGTTTGTTGATTGTGTCCGGAATGGTGCAACCAACGAAGGCAGGAATAAAAGAACACTTCCTTCCACAGCTACTGCTCTTACGAAGGAATGGAACTTTTACACAATACGCACACAACATTACAGCAGTAAGTTTTTCTCCATTTATTTTCCTCGTTTATTAACATTGTTCGCTGAAGAAATGAAATTTTCCACGTTGTTTCAAATGGTTGGGAATTTTAAACATCCCTCTACATCTAATGCATTAGAAATATTTAGTGTGGTTTCCGGTTGCGGTTTGGCGGTCATTTCCGTCATTTCCAGAAATAACTTTCCAGTTGAAAATGCGGTTTAACATAAGTGTAGGATAATTTGATGTAGTTTGGATACTCGACTGATACATATTTGGTAATTTGTTTGTCTTTAGTTTGCTTAAAACAATCCAGATCACTCCAGGTAACCAATAATCATTGAAATAGGCACTAATTCTGTATCATACTTGCATTTACGATTCTGCTTGCTGTACATTGGCTGTCTGAATGCGGAGCTGTTGTAAAATAGCATACGCAAAGCTACCGTAATGTTAGCTGTCTGATATCTGCATTTTTGTTGCTTGTAATATTATAAGAAGAACGCACTGAAAATGCTTAATTGAAGCTGTTTACAAATCGTTAAGTGTCCGAATTTTCGAAGCGTTTCATCATCCTTGCTTACTCCTGTATCAGGACTCTCATAGTCCTCACTCTGGTGATTGAATCATCTTCATCCAAGTTCTGCAGTTCCATCTGTTAACTTTTGTGTTTGCCATCTTCGGTTTGTCTTTAAGATTGCTTGAATTTGAAAGAACATTCAAAGAAACCTGACTGCTTCAGTTCGAAGGCCAGGGGTTAAATGAGTCCCCTGAGTTTCTCAAATAGTTGACAAAATTTGGAAACTTATGAACTTATTTTCTAAGAACGTTTCTCATCGTGCGCTCAACTGATGCATGAAATGAATCCGTTTACATATAAGTATGCCTAGGCTCAAGGTACTTCTAATTAATTTGAGCAGTTTCAAATCGCAATTTTTGTTTTGTCCTGAACTGTTGTTCAGCCACAAAGTAGCGACGGCGTTTGAGCCAAGAGTGATGTGATGTGATGTGTAATAAGAACCCACCATCAGTGCAAGGATTACCTATGACTGCAGGACTATTCTCAGCCGGTTGTTCTGAGAGAATAGCCTACGTGATGGCTTCTGTAGCAGGGTCAGCCGATCTCAGTGAGGACCTTCCGAAGACTACGGCCAGAAGGCCACGTGTCTTCGCATGGACAAGGGACTGGCGACTCCACGAACCCTTGTCCAGTCAACAAATCCTTCGACTGCCTTAGGCTACCCCCCCTCCCAGGGAATCCCCATTATAAAGTTGTTAAAGGAACAGTAGACATTTTTAGCATAAATGATTTATAAAAAGTTAAGACAAAATGAAAATTTCACGGCTATACTGAACTTTAGATTCAATTAACACATTTATTTTTGTTTTTATTTGCACTAGTAGATGTACTGGGATATTGCAAATTTCTACTATTCCTTATAAAATAGTTGTGGGCAATAAAATGAGGATAAATCTCACAAAATAAAGAATACTTACATTTTTCGTGGTAGGTAAGACTTCAGCATGCTATCTTACCGCGCTGGCTACATTGCGTTGGTGGGACTGCTCTCTAAGGTATAGCTGACAAGATACAGCGTTTCTTACTCAGCCGCTGTTTGAGCCGCACCTCCTGGTGGACAGATGCTCGGCACGCACCTCCTCAATCTAGCTGAAGTCAGAAGGACAACAGTGCCCAGGCTGCACTACCAGCTAAGTACGCAACCCTTAGCTGGCGGTCTTTGTCATCTGTTGACCCGTGGAAGCATGAGGTTGGAACTTGTGAGGACCAGAGCTATGTTGCGGGGACGCACGCTCCATCACAGTTGTCGACTCACCATTTTGCAGCCCAGCGACGGCGTTTGAGCCAAGAGTAGAGAAAAACACATCGTTCCGCAAAAAGGCGTAAGCGGGTCCATTTAAAGAGCCTCCTAGTGAAGCAAATGTTTCGTTGAATGCGACGATTCTTGTGTAAAAAATAACTTCTTTGAATGATTCCATTATTGGAAGCTGGACCGCCAGCAGACATAAAATGAGATATAAGTAATTCACAACGACTGATATGCATAAAAAGTTACCTTTTGAAGATGTATGTATGTATGTAAGGTAGCCACCATCCCTTCTACGACCTTGTCATGTATGCAGCTCCACTTAATAGCAAGATCAAATTGAGTTACCGGGTTGCATTCACAGTAACGCTGTATGAAGGGCCAAAAACAGTGGGCGGACCCGTAAGCAGAGGCACTTACGTGAAACCCGCGGGAACATAAGATTCTCCTTCCAACGATACGATCCAGCAAATCGCATAACCCAATTCGCAATACTCATTAAGCTTTCTACGGGATGGCTTGTTAAGAAGGGCGCGTCACTCTCACTAAAACTGTTGGAGTAGAATTCACAACATCACAATCGAATCGGTAGGATAAGAAAATGATACTGTTTATTCCCTCCTAGACGCCGGTTGTCATACCACTCCATTGTCCAATTCCAGCTTGAATGATACCCTGATGCTCCGTTCCTACCCAATATATATTCAATGTCATGTAGTAATATATAAAATATAGTGAATATTAAACTGATAAAAAATATAGTGAATGAACGAAGATTATTATAATGATATTTAATGTAGTAAGTAAATGTAAGAATGATAATAAAAATTCCATTTGAAACCTGAAAAATAAGACAATATGGTAGCTATGAGAAAAACATGATTCAAACATATTTTACAACACTTGGAATATCCATGGAAGATCTGAAATTATATAGCATATGAAGAATAGTAAACCAAAAATTTCGAAGTGCTGTTCCGTTTCCTTGAATCAGAAAAACTTATTGTAGTGAGTTTTACAGGTACTATAGCAATTTTTATCAAATGAATTTAAATGAAATAATATCATATCATCTAATATCATAACATAAAATAAAAATCTGACGTTATCATGTAAAATAAAAATACGAGCAAGCCAGTAAACTATAGTAGAATATATATCCGTATATAATTGTATTCACATATCTACAGATTGTGATCCTGCTGCAATTGTAGACGGGCCCGCTCATGCACTACTAACCTTAGGTAAATTATCACAAAATATATATAAAATTATTTAAAAATATTTAGGAGTTCCTTGGATGACCTGAAATTACAAATAATAGAATATCTACAATATCGATGTGCTGCTGCTATAGTGGAAAAAATAATTGATGTGATATAACCAGAATGGAACTGACTCTTAGCTTCGGGTCCTGGAATCCCTACTGAGCCCTTGCGGCACGTCAAGCCGGCCAGTTCAGCGCAAGGGAGTTACCTTTTGAAGATCAACAGAAAAAACCGACTTGTTGATTTTCGCATTTGACCGATCGCTATCATATTCATCTCACCCAGCAATCGCTCGTAATACGTGATCCTTCAAACTCAAACACAACTCGCATTGAACTTCGTTCGTTCAGTAATATGCCTGTTTATTCGCATAAGTTTGCGTATGCGTTTTAAAGAGGATAAAAAAATAATACATCAAATGGACAGAAAATTTTTCCATAATCATTGGTATACATTGCATTTCAGCTTAAACACGGAAAAACAACATACTAGCGGTAAATCTGAGAGTTGTAACATTCCGCCCACTTGCATGTTAGACGGTGGGAATTTCTTTCGTGATTTGGAATCTGTGTTACTTGTCAAATGGAATTTGGACTGGTCCTCGGGGGTTATATTTTTTCTTGTTCCAATCCAACTGCAACAACAGTTTGATTGTTGTCATCTTAATGACCCTATGACGCAGCCACTGCTGAACCTTTTAAGCTAAGTATTGCCTTTTATCAACAAAGCAAATCATATCATCCAGTCAGAGGCTCCTTGTTCATCAGTCCTGGAACTTTCAGTAATCATAACCGACACCTCCAGATTCCTCATCAGAACACGAATTCTTCGTATACTCATCTGTTACTTTAGAGAAAGAAGATCTGTTTTGCTGAAGTGTGATTTGGGGAAACCAATAATTGCACTCAAGCCCTATTGAAAAGATCATTTTGTATAGGCTTATCAAAAGAAATTAAACGTATTGTAACCAAACAATAGAATCTATAATATGTACAAGTAATAATATTGTTCAGAACGATAAAATGACAGTAGAACAAAATTTCCCCAATAGAAACTAATGTAAATTGAGACATCGATAATAGAAAAGAGGGGTACTAACTACTTAACTAAAGAAAATCATTTTTCTATAAACAAGTTTGTTCAAAATTTTTAGCATATGGAGCGATTGTAATTGTATGGTTATTTATTTTCAGGTATCCATCTGTTTTATTTTGCATTCAACTCAATAGCAATTATAAAAAGGAAGTGCATTAGCACTCAGGCACCTGAAAAACTTCCATTCTACTTTTTCAACACAAAATTTGAAGCAAAGATTGTTGGCAAGATATTCTGAAGTTAAACATACAGTTTGCAAAAAAAGTTTATCCACCCCTTCTCACTTGGCGCATTTGCTTCAAATAATCCACCAAAACATTGAAAAACGATTTTTAATGTTAAGTTTATTTATCAAGGGATAAAAAGAAAGTCAAATAACGATAGTTTGATGTAAAAGCACGAACTGTTCGTGTCTGAGACCAAATATATAAGAAAACGATAAAAAATAATGCAAAAAAAGTATATCCACCATAATCTTGAAAATCATTCAATATTTCGTGTGACCTCCTTTGGCTTCAAGGACAGCTTGACATCGTCGTGGCATTGACTGGACAAGATAAGCAGTCGTTTCTGGTGCGATTTTGCCCCATTCAGTTACAACAACTTGTCGTAATTGCTGAATGCTTGATGGTTTGTGTTCCTGAACCTTAATTTTCAAAATAGACCAGAGATGTTCTATTGGATTAAGGTCAGGAGACTGTGCTGGCCACTCCAAAACATTGATTTTCTTTTCCTTAAACCATTGCACAGTGGGAAAAAGTTGCCCGAAACGCGAAAGAATTCTATATCTCTGCTCGGAGTGGAACGATTTCTGTTATTGATACCTTTACTTAAAGGAAAATTTCTAAGGAATCGAATGGAATCGAAAGGAATCGAATAGTCTCATCGGCCGCACGGAACTACTTGGAGAGCAAATGAGCTCATTTTACCCTTGTTCCCCTAATATTTGCTTGTTTTTCAGACATTTCTTTGCTCGGTGTGACTCAAGATCAACAAAATGATGTTAGTTCTCTGTAAAATTTCCAGAAGAATCGATTGAAGAACGTTTCGTTTAACGCATGGCTCTGTGAATGAAGACATGGCTGATTTTACCCTGATTCCCCTTATATTGTTGTGTTTTTCAGAAATTTCTTTGCTCTATGTGGTTATAGAACAACAAAATATGACTAGTCCTATGTGAAATTTCCTGGAAAATCGACTAGAGTTAATTGTGATCACCGCACGGCTCTGTGAATGAAGATATGGCTGGTTTTACCCTGATTCCCTTAATATTTTCATGTTTTTCACAATTTTTTTGGCTCGGTGTGACTAAAGATCAATAAAATAAGGCTAGTCCTTTGTATCGTTGCTGAGAAATCGATTGAAATTGGTTTCGTTAATCCCACAGCTCTGTGAACGAAGATATGGTAGATTTTACCCCACTTCCCCTAATAGTGTTGGGTTTTTCAGAGATTGCATTGTTCGGTTTGTCTCAAGATCAACAAAATAAGACTAGTCCTATGTAAAATTGCCAGAAAAGTCGATTGAAGTTTGTTTCATTAACCGCACGGCTCTGTGAATGAAGATATGGCTGGTTTTACGCTAATTTCCCTAGTATTTTTGTGTGATTTAGAAATTTATTTGTTCGGTGTGTTTCTACAGCTACAAAATAGGGCTAGTCCTATATAAAATTTTCTGGCCAATAGATTGGAGTCAGTTTCATTTACGGCACGGCTCTGCGAATGAAGATATGGCTGATTTTACCCTGATTCCCCTAAGATTTTCGTTTTTTTCAGAAATTTTTATTCGGTTTTTGTCATAAACAACACAATAAGGTTAGTCCCATGTAAATTTCCTGGAGACTTGATTGGAGTTAGTTTGGTTCACATTTAACCCTGATTCCTCTAATATTTATTTGTAATTCAGAAATTTCTTTGGTCGGTGTTTCTCATGATCAACAAAGTAAGGCTAGTCCTATGTAAATTTTTTTGGAAAATCGATTGGATTAATTTTGTTCACCGCACTGCTCTGTGAACAAAGATATGGCTAATTTTACCCTGATTCCCCTAATATTGCTATGTTATTCAGAAATTTCTTTGCTCTGTGTGACTCAAGATAAACAAAACTATGCTAGTTCTATGTAAAATTTTCTGGACAATCGATTGGTGTTGGTTTCGTTTACTGCACAGCTCTAACAACGAAGCCATGGCACATTTTACCCTGTTTTCCCCAATCTTTTCGAAATAAAGAAAAAAAGCATTATAAGTAAACATGGCACCGCTCAAACGTCATCTAATGAATTCGTGATTATGCTGTCTACTGTATATTTTAGTACTTTTGAGGTGCTTACAGCTTACGGCAGAATAGATGCAATGAACTTAGAAGTGTTAGGGAATCAGTGAGTAAAATTGACCATATCTTCATTCACAGACTGTGCAGTGAACGAAATCGATTTCAATCGATTTTCCAGCAGAATATTTACTAAGGACTAGCTTTAATTTGTTAATCTTGAGTAACTCCGACCAAAGAAATTTACGATAAACACAAACCTATTAGGGAATTAGGGTAAAATCAGCCATATCTACGTTCCGTCCGGTAAATAAAAACAATTTCAATCGATTCCCCAAAAAAATTCACAAAGAACTAGCATTATTATGTTGGTCTTGAGGCACACCGAGCAAAGAAAATTGTGAAAAACGTGAAAATATTAGGGGTAAAATCAGCCATATCTTCATTCACAGAGCCGTGCAGTTAATGAAACAAACTCCAATTGATTTTTCAGGCAATTTTACATAGGACTAGTCTTATTTTAATGTTCTTGAGTTACACGGAACAAAGCAATCTCTGAATAACACAACAATATAAGGGGAATCGGGGTAACATCAACAACATCTTCTTTCAAAGAGCTATGCGATAAACGAAAGCAATTCCAATCGATTCCTCAGCAAATTTTACAAAGGACTAGCCTTAATTTGTTGATCTTGAGGAACTCCGACCAAAGAAATTTATGATAAACACAAAACTATTAGTTCATTGGGAAGCCAGCTTCGATGTGTGCTTTGGATCCCCATCTTGCTGGAACGTATATCTCCGCCTCAGCTTCAGTTTTTATGCACTTGCTGAAAGTTCAGATAAACCTTCAGCAGTCCAGATAAACCTCCTTTGTCATTATTCCGTCAATGAATTCGAGTTCTCCAACGCCAGACAGAAGCCATCGAGGCCCCAAACCATGACTCTACCTGCACAGAAAATGATGAAAGCTAGTTAAGTTAGTTGAAAATTAATGATGTTGCAATAACTCACACTCCACCATGTTTGACTGTAGGCTTTAAACACTGGGTTTTCAGACTTTCACCGGTTCTGCGCCATTTTCGTGTGATACCATCAGACCCAAATAGCATTATTTTAGTCTCGTCTGACCAAATGTCCTTTCTCCAATCATCGACTGTCCATGCAATATGATCTCGAGCCTACTTCAATCGTTTCGGATTGTTTGAGGTGTCACATGGATAGAAAATTCACTCTCAACTTGCTTTGCAATTTTTGGAGCTGACAAACCTCGATCTTGTTCCGCCTTTCTGACGATAGCTCTGTCTATCCGAGAGCTTGTCTTCGCCGGTCGCCCTGATCGCTTTTCTGGTGTGAAAGAACCACTCTTTTTGTACTTCTGAACAATTTTGGCACCCATATCTTTACGTATCTGACTGATATTAGCAATTTGACGGTAGCTTTTACCGCACTTGTGATGCTCTATGATAAGTTTTCGGATACTCAGCGAAATTTGTGCGTTTTTAGGCATTTCGAAACACGAGAACTCAAATTTGAATCACGAAAGCTTCTTCACTACGAAAGGATAACTGTATGTAATGTTAACATTCGAAAAAGTGACAGGAACCGCTCAATACACGGCAAAATGGTACTAAGCATGTTTGATTGGATAAACTTTTTTTGCATGTTTTACTTCCCTTTTCTGTTGATCTAGGCATAGATTTTCAAGAGCAAGTTTAATTCAAGCATATTTAATGGTATAATGATAGGTGTACCAAACGCATAACAGCACTCATTTTATCAACTAATATTTGAATCGATAACAGGAAAATTGTAAATTTGAAGCAGGGGTGGATATATTTATTTTACATACTGTAGATAAAAATGATTTTATTGGCAAAATTTAAAGATGAGAGCAAAAAATAATGTGGTAACCCTGCTGATAACTTGTAATGCCCCGCAAAAAGGTGATCCACCAGCGTCGGTCGAGGAGGTAACTTTTCACCCCACCTAGTATATACACTTCTTTGTAAAAAGGATAAAACCGTGGTTATCTATTACAAGATTAAGTATTCTTCAATTTAAGGGATTTCCCAGACATTCCATGACTCTTGCCTCCCGGAGCCGTATTTGCGCAAGTTTACGCAAGACGAAATCCAGATTTCACCCAGAAAAGCAAGCAAAACAATCATCAAAAAAACCCTATTCTAACATTTTGAAACTTCGTTGAAGTTCTTTCTGATTATCCATACATTTTATGTGGAAGTAAATAACCACAACCTTATTGGACCCATAATTTGAAAAAATCTAGAGCGCAAAATTTTTATCCAATCTTTATAAAACGTTTCTAAACTTCTTTTAAATGCGTCGCACAGTGATTTCAAGGCAGAAAGTATCGGAAAATCAACTCCTTTTAATCAAGTTCCTTAGTTCACAATATTTTTTTGTAATTTCGTACGTTATTTTTTCCAAAATTTTATGAAGATTATATAACATTATGCTAAATTGTGAATAATTAATATATAATGATCAAACATTGATAACTGGAAAATAGTATTTGCTGTCAATTTGACATTGAACTTTGCTTTGGTTGCCATTTACTAATTAATAAATGAAACAGATGAAACAAAGACTCATTCTTTTAACAAGACCGCATCATTATATACACATAAAAGGTTTCTAAGCGATGAAGTATTTGCAACAATACTTAATAACATATTACTAAGGTAATCAGTATTTTTAACGTAAGTTTATTAGAAGAGATAAGATCAATCACCACCCGTTCATCTACCGAGAGTTGCTGTCTTCCTCGGAACAATGTCCGGTCAAAAGCAGTCGATATCCATTGCTTCTCACCAAAATGGAAAATCGTGCGACCTCAGAAAATGAACGGAAAGTCAAAGATCATCCCAATTTCCTTGCGACTAAAAAACTAACACGTGCGCCCCATATCGAAGAAGTCGCACTCCCGGAACAGTTTCAAGTTTCGGCTTCCCCGCACACCCTAGGGAGCCGTGTGTGGCTAAGCAGAGAAATCGCCGGCTTCGTAGCCATTAGTCGCTGCCCTGTAGGGCCACCATAATGATGTATCATCGCGAACTGCGGCTTCTGCTGCTGTTGATGGATTCTAAAAGCATGACCGGTCAAAAACAAACAAATTTGTTTTTCCATCAGCATTTTGTTTTCCGGCTTTTCGCGCTCTCTGCGGACTTGCAATGGGAGAGGAAGTTGTATCGCGCTTCATATTGCGGGTATGTGGTTCATATTTCATAAAGGGAAGACTCGCAATTTGGAAGTAGACAGCACGACGTACAGGCGATGATGGCATGAGAAAATTCCAGACAGTCAGTCCAGCCTGACTGATAATTGGGACCAGCTCAGCAGTAGCACCGGTAGAAGATGATAGATTTCGAATAAAAGCCGTTTATTGTGCTTAGCCGTCGTCGCATTATAATGTCGTTTGTAAAGGAAGGGAAAACGCAACAAATTGCGCTCCGTCATTCCGAAACGCTATCATCTTAGTGGAAATATTATAAACGGTGCCAAGAATAAGAAACAAGTATTCATTACCTTTTCTTTCTTTTTAAGTGCTAGTTCTTTTATAAATCGTGATCTGTTTGGTTTGTTCAAGTCTTCTAAGGATTTATTGCAGCAATAAACGTTTGCTTGTGATTCGCGATGATGACAATCAAATGCAATAAAATCGTATTTTTTGTCTTGTTATATGGCGATTAAAACAATGTGTAAAATCATCTTCTTGTCTGTTCTTGCTATAGACTCTATTGCAGCTAATTCCATAAAAAATAGATGTGCAATATCTCAGAATTTCAAATGAACTGATAGTTTTGATCTTTATCGAAAAATATTTAACCCTTGTTTTTTTGAGGTTTCAAAAATGATTTGATATGTTCCCGAAATTTGTTTCACGTGTGCATAGCAGATTTTCAATTTCTCTTCCACTGTTTTGTAATCATGCTCTGAATATTAGTCGTACTATATTTTGGAATCTCTTTTAAAAGTGGCCCATAAAGCTCGATTCAAAGTAAATCTGGACGCACGGTTTAATACACCAGGTTGGAACAAAACACGATTAACAGGCATTTGTAGATGTTTTATAGACAAAGACACATCTCGAAATCATGGATCATGGAACTTGAGAAAAGAAAATCAATTGTGCACAAACATTTAGGGAATCCTTCGTGGTCTGCCTCGAAAATAGCAGAAGTTTTAAAATTCCCAAAGTCAACGGTGTGTCTTGTAATCAAACGTTACAAAGATACTCTGAGTGTAGATAGAGCACAGAGCAACTAGTATAAGAGTGGCAATAGGGACAAAAAGCAGATGAGAAAGGTATTGAGGTACGTGAAAGGCAACCCATGTGTCTCCATACGTTATTTGGCAAAGAAATACTATTCCAACTTTTCCACCGTGCGTCAGGAGAAGGATACCGAGTCTTTTTGTGCCGAGAAAACATCAAATATCTCCCGGAAATAAAATTTGGTGGCCAAAAAGCGAGCACGATAACCACTCGAACAAGTTTTGAAGGAGGTGATGGCTGCTGTATTTTAATGAATGACAGGAAACAAATGTCAAAATGGATTATAAACAAATCCTCGGATGAAAACTTTACCTGACATTTGGTCGTGAGGATGTCCCTTTCAGATATAAATTTGTTTTTGCTCGAAAAGAATGATTTGGCAAGGAATCTGCAGTTGTGGCCTTAAACCAAGGTTTTCATCACATCTTACACAATGACGCCAAAGGTTTACAAAAAAAGAATATCTAAAAAAGCGGATTTTACCTTTCATTCGGCAACACAAGACCAACGTTATGTTTTGGCCGGATCTAGGAAGCTGCCACTACACTAAGGAGTTACTAGAATGGTATGCTGCAAACAATGTTAATTTTGGCACCAAATTAATCTCCTCCGAATAACCATGAAAACATCGAAGATCCGGTAAAAAAGTGACAAATGCACAAAAAATGCATTTAAAGTGGAATAGCTTCAGGTACAGTGTCACCAGCGACTGTGCAGATCATGATGGCATCGATCACAAGTAAAGTGCGACAGTTCGTTCGAAACAGTGAAATGTAATAATTTGTTTTATATCGTTTGAATAAAGTTGAATATGTTCTCTTTTGTTTGACGTTTCGATCAACCGTGTATGTTGTTTATTGCTTGAGTTACGATCACTTGAATGTGTCCAAACTTACTTTGAATCGGGCTTTATATGCAGTTCATTTGCCATAATTATGAGATGGCCATTAGGCTGGGTCAAAATTCAAATTCTAGTTCCCTAATAAGGAACCTTTTTGGGTCCCATAATAACTGTGCAAAATTTCAGCTCGATCGGTGAAACTATATTTTTTGCTCTCGAGGTTTTTAATTTTACATAGGATTTTATATGATGAAAACTTACTTTTTACATTGAATAATCTGGCGAGGTGATCCGTTGCCATCTAAATAATGTGTGAACAGAATTTTTCTTCTTGGAAATTTTCCAAAAATTTTTCTTTGAGGGACTGCAAAGCGATCCGACGATTGTGGAAAAAGTTATTGAGCTAAAACTGATTACAATCCAAACAAACGGCTCATTGAACTGTTTTTCCTAACAACACTGCCACCTGCAGCATGGCCTCCATGCCGAGTGAACGCCCCACAACAACGTAGTTGCTTCGCGCCAACAGCAGCAGGCTACTCAAGTAGTTTGCAATCGATCACCACGAGTATGTTATTAGACTGCTCTCAAGATGTTTTTTGGACTCAATTTCAATTACAGTGCCGGTTGAAACTATGACTACAATTATCACTAAAGATTTCGAAAACTGCGATTTTTTATTGATGATAAAGTAAGGAAGAAAATTGCTTGCTAATATAGACTTTTTTTTTATATTTTAAAAATATTTTTAATCGACAGTGTAGACCATGTGTCGTAATCCACCATTATGATAATTGATGATTCCAACAGAGATGCTACACAATTGCTAAATATAGGATAATTTTCTGTTGATTTTTTTAATCTTTAGAATGGCGCATAAATTATGCAAGAGTAAAACCAAAAGTTGCACCATCAAAGCTGCCTTTTCCTTATGGAATGTCCATGATAAACATGGAAAATGAACTTGAATTTTACTTTCTCAAAATGTTTCTCGAAACACAAACTTAATTATGAATTAAAGTTGTTGAATCATTGCTACATAATCCATTATGTTTTATGCTAGCAAATTTGAAGTATGTTTTAGCGCCTTCAGTTTGTTTGCTAAATGCCCTCTTTTGCTAAGTTCAAACTGTGACTTGTTTATCATTTTAAATAAATTTGAAAATGAACTCAAGTGGCACGTTTTTTTTTGTAGATACTCACTTTTGAAAACTACTCAGTCTAGCCACAAAGACTAAAATGGTAATATTTTAGCACTCGCTTTTCAGTGATTGGACCCAAACGTTCTCAATTTTGGATTGTTTGGAAGTAGCGTGTAGCAGCATATATAATGCAAAATTATAATCTCATAGAAACATTCTTTTGTAATATGCAAGTCTATTGAAAGTTTTCGTCATGGTAAAAGAGCTAATATTTAGTACATGCGAAAATTATAAAACGTATCGCTCTGTGATAAGCATTCTGTAGGAAGCATCCAAAGAACATAATATTTGTGTTATGGATGTTTTACTTGACACCTGGTATGACCTAAAGATGTTCAAAAATCTCACATTTATTGCGCTTTTTCGGTTTGACGCTTGTATGTTATTGAGTTATTGGCTTTGTTCAAGAGATGAATTTTAAGCATTAACATGACAAGTGGTGCTACTTCGGTTGTGCATATGCCTAATAAAATCCTTAAACTGCATTTATACAACGAAAGAAAAAAAATCAGAATGATCACAAATAATTTTTACAATCAGTAGGTTTCAAATTGTTTTTTTTTTTCGGTATTTTAAATATCTTCCATGCTGTTCGGCAAATGTATCCCCAAATTCTTCTATTTCCGTTTCCACAATATCCATATAACAAGGATCTGTTTGACGCCTCAGCTGGAATTGCAGGGATTCAACGTAATTGAAGAGAAACGTAAGAAGAGAAATTAGGTATGGAATTTTTGGTAGAAGTTGGAGCAGAGTATAGCGATATGCCTTATTTTACCGAAACTAGGTGGTTAAGCCGGGGTGAAGTTTTAAAAAGAGTTTTAGATTTGAAACATGAAATTGAACAATTCATGGAAATGAAAGGAAAGGTGGTAGATTTTTTTGAAGACAAGAAGTGGATGTCAGATTTTGCATTTTTAACCGAAATAACAACGCATTTGAATGAATTGAACCTTAAGCTTCAGGGAAAACAAAATTTCGTTCATGAGCTGCTCCAACACGCGAGTGCTTTTGAAACTAAATTGCGTTTGTGGGAGATTCAATTAGGAAAACGAGATTTTTCCCATTTCCCTTTGATGTCGATATGCTCGATTAAGGAAATCAAAAAGTTCGTCGACCTGATACTTTCACTAAAATCGGAGTTCAATGATCGGTTCAGTGAAATAAAAACGAATGAAATGATCATAAAGATCTTTTCTATACCATGCGGCGTTGACGTGGAAATGGTACCAAGCCATTTGCTGCTTGAGCTGATAGAACTTCAGACAAACACATATCATGAAAATGCCTTCAAAAAAATGATTTTTCTGGAGTTTTATTCGAAAAACACCAGTGCGGATAAATTTCCTGTATTGCGGAAACATGCTTTGAAAATGCTGTCTCTGTTTGGTACTACATATCGTTGTGAACAAATGTTTTCAAACATGAAAAATATAAAATCAAAACCCAGAAATCGCTTGACAGACGAGCATTTGGAAAATGTGCTACGAATTTCTGGTTCAGATTTAACTATTGATATTGATAAGCCCGTCAAAGAAAAACGCAATCAAGCAAATTAGACAACAGACTGTGAAGATACAAATATGGTTTTGTTAACATAAATGAGAACTGACTATGTAAGTAAAAATTGTAAAACAATTAAAATGATACGTGCAATAAACTGAAGCCATATATGAATGACCGTCAAAAAGCAAATTTTTATCATTTCTTCAATGTATTCACACATCTCAGAGTGGGAAGGGCTAATTATCAACAGGAGACTTTGATTGAAATTTTATTAGCTAGAAAAATGTATGAAAGAATAGATAGATAGTTCCGTTAGAGTACGGCAGTATGAAAATGTGATTAGAAGTTGAAAATTGAGCCAAAGAGCCATATGGAAAGCAATACATATAGAAGTAGGCGCTGTTTTGCCATACCCTTCTATGCAGAAGGGGCGAGGGGGGAAGCGTGTGACTACCTCACCTCGACAGGCATAATCCTTAAATGTCTTTGGAAAATTCGCTGCGGCCCGCCATATCATTTGTAAAATGCTTTGTGGCCCTCAAAGCTGATCATGCTGAGGACCACTGGTTAGAACATTGATGGTTATCAATTAATATTATTATTAGACTTACCTTGACTGGCCTCTGCTGTACCCAGAAGTTGTCTCCATTCTATTCGGTCCATGGCACAGTGTTTGAAATCGCCGATTTCACGATCAAAACTAAATTACTTCTAAAATATTGGTTTTAGAGTTTTTATTTATTCTAAAAAGTTTTCAGATATCATAAGGCGCACATTGTGATATTAAAAATTTGGTGATTAATCTTCCTAGAAGTGAGATAAAAAACTTACTTTTCCAACAAATGTAGATAGAGACTTGTTGTCTTCAGCAAAGTTGTAGCAAATGTTGAAACAAACAACATTGCTGAAGACATAAAAGCTCTATGTATAAAGGTTATTGAAATATAAAATATTAATTATTCAATACCTCTAAAAACCAGTTTCTTAACATAACTTTTTAAGATAATTTTTACGTATTTGTGATCTTCGACAAAGTTGTTTGAGACAATGAAATACACATTTTGTCAAAGCAAGCAAAGGCTCTATCTTAAAAACATATTCACTGTTATCAATTTTCTTGAAATTTTTGGTCAACTTTCACCATAAATTACTTCTTTCGGTGCAAAATTGTGACAACTGATTCACATGGCAGATTAAAGTTCTAACTTTTCACTATCGATGGATGGGTGCAACATGTTTGGGCAAAGAAGTAGGCTGGGGTGGTTACATATTGATCAAATATCCATGATTATCAAATCTGGCTAATGAAAAATTACAAAATAAATCAAATTTTTCAATGTTGTATGCTTCTACAATTCTATATGCGGTTACAAAATACTATTTTGTTTCATAAGACAACACGTCGCTGTTTTAAAATAATAATCTATATAAATAAAAATGAGTTTGGGTTTCCTTTGTCACGATTTAACTCTCGCGAGCGGAAGGACCGATTGGCGTGAAATTCTGTATGCAGAAATTTTTGGGGCCGGAGAATAATCTTATGATGGTTTGGGACCCCTCCCTTCACTGGAAAGGGGGCTCTCATACAAATGAAACACAAATTTCTACACAACTCGAGAACTAATCAAGCAAAAAAGCCAAATTTAGCATGTGTGAGTTTTGAAGGCAAGAAAGGTTTCTATGGAAGTTGTTTGGAGGAAGTTTGATAGTTCCGCTAGTGTGCGGCAGGCTTGGAAATCTAACAGGTGTTTTATGAAAATTGAGCGAAAAGGGCATGAGTACAGTGGTACTCAGACCAACGACAGGCTGTTGAAGTGGCGGACATGAGTCCGTGCTTCGACCTACCCCGCAGTGGGATGTTAGGCAAAAATGTCGTTGGTTCGAGTACTCACTGTACACATGCCTCTTTCGCTCAATTTTCCATAAGACGTCTGTTGGATTTCCAAGCCTGCTGCACGCTAACGGAACTATCAAAACTTTCTCTTCATATTTTTCATTCTAACCAAAACATTGTTGTTCACTCTCGGTGCCTCATGGTGATGAGCGAACATCTCCTTCTACATCACTCTATTGATGTTTTTACTGTATTTCAGATACAGATCAGAATAAAACTTTGTTTGAAATAGCTTAAAAATATAATTAGTTATCTGCCTCTGCGTTATTCATAATATTAGTTTCATTAAAAAATTAGCCCCATCACTTTACTATCATTATTATTATTGTTATTATTATTATTATTACTATTATTATTATTATTATTATTATTATTATTATTATTATTATTATTATTATTATTATATATTATTATTATTATTATTATTATTATTATTATTATTATTATTATTATTATTATTGTTATTATTATTATTATTATTATTATTTTAAAACAGCAACGTGTTGTTTTATGAAACAAAATAGTATTTTGTAACCGTATATAGAATTGTAGAAGGATACAACATTGAAAAATTGATTTATTTTGTAATTTTTCATTAGCCAGATATGATAATCATGGATATTTGATCAATATGTAACCACCCCAGCCTACTTTTGCCCAAACATGTTGCACCCATCCAACGATAGTGAAAAGTTAGAACTTTAATCTGCCATGTGAATCAGTTGCACAATTTTGCACCGAAAGAAGTAATTTATGGTGAAAGTTGACCAAAAATTTCAAGAAAATTGATAATAGTGAATATGTTTTTTAAGATAGAGCCTTGCTTGCTTTGACAAAAATGTGTATTTCATTGTCTCAAACAACTTTGTCGAAGATCACAAATACGTAAAAAATTATCTTAAAAAGTTATGTTAAAAAACTTGTTTTTAGAGGTATTAAATAATTAATATTTTATATTTCAATAACCTTTATACATAGAGCTTTTATGTCTTCAGCAATGTTGTTTGTATCAACATTATCTACAACTTTGCTGAAGTCATCAAGTCTCTATCTACATTTGTTGGGAAAGTAAGTTTTTATCTCACTTCTAGGAAGATTAATCACCAAATTTTAATATCACAATGTGCGCCTTATGATATCTGAAAACTTTTAGAATAAATAAAAACACTAAAACTAATATTTTAGAAGTAATTTAGTTTTGATCGTGAAATCGGCGATTTCAAACACTGTGCATGGGTGTCATTTGCCAGCCTCGCTGTCTGCGGAGGGTCCGCAGGTCGCCTTCTACTTGATCGATCCACCTTGCTCGTTGCGCGCCTCTTCTTCTTGTGCTTGTCGGGTCGTTTTCGAGAACCATTTTCACAGGGCTGTCGTCCGACATTCTTACGACATACCCAGCCCATCGTAGTCGACCGATTTTTGCGATGTGTACGATTAGAGGTTCTCCCAGCAAATGGTGCAATTCGTGGTTCATTCGCCTCCACCACATTCCGTCTTCCATCTGCACTCCACCGTAGATGGTATGCAGCACCTTCCGTTCAAAGACTCCAAGGGCGCGTTGGTCCTTCACTAGCAATGTTCATGTTTCGTGGCCGTAGAGAACTACCGGCCTAATTAATGTATTGTAGATGGTCAACTTTGTGGTTCGGTGAACTTTGTTCGATCTTAGCGTCTTTCGGAGTCCAAAGTAGGCACGATTGCCAGCCGTAATGCGCCTTTTTATTTCTCGGCTGGTCGCGACGAGAAGCAGAACAAGTCCGCCAAAACCCGTGCCAGGAAGTTGTACCTCAACATGTTGACGAAAGTTGAATGCTGCATCATGGACGACGAAACATATGTGAAGGCCGACTTCAAACAGATCCCCGGCAACCTGTTTTTCACGGCCAAGGATAAGTTCAGCGTTCCGGAGCATGTACGCACTCAGAAGATGTCCAAATTTGCGAAGAAATTCCTGGTTTGGCAAGCCATCTGCACGTGCGGGAAGCGGAGTGCACCTTTCGTGACCCAGGACACGATGAACGGACAGGTGTACATAAAAGAGTGCCTCCAGAAGCGGCTGCTTCCTCTCCTGAAGGCCCACAACGTCCCAACAATCTTCTGGCCGGATTTGGCCTCATGCCACTACTCCAAGGACGTGCTGAAGTGGTATGCGGACAATAAGGTCAATTTCGTGCCGAAAATGGTCAACCCTCCCAACACTCCGGAGCTCCGCCCCATCGAGAAGTACTGGGCGATTATAGAGCAGCACCTTCTTAAACGACCTAAGGTAGTGAAGACAGTCGAAAAACTGAAGAAAGTATGGGTTTACATGCAAAAAACGGTTGATTCACAGGTTGTGCAGAATCTTATGGCCGGGGTTAAGGCCAAGGTGCGGGAATTTGCGTAATAAAATACGAGTAAAATGGTAAAATGAAGTTTAATAGTTATTTCTCAATCCCTGAAAATTTTATGGCAATCGGATGAAAACACGAATTTTGCGAATCAATTTTGTGTGTGGCAATTTCATCGTGGACACCCTTTACCACAGTATTGTTCTAGGCCAATAAACTGTTCATTTGAACTTTGTTTAGCAAGCTCATCTGCCCTTTCATTGCCTTCAATGCCACAGTATCCCGGAACCCAGAATAAATTTACAGAGTTCTCTTGGCACACCTTTTGCAGTGAAAAAACGTATTCCCAGACAAGTTTTGATGTTCATTTAGAATTACCCAACACTTTGAATGCCGCTTCACTGTCAGTAAAAATACAAATATTAGCATGTCTATATTTCTTCTTCAGACAAACGTTAACAAATTTTATTATAGCATGACCGTTCGGTAGTTTCCCATTGCCACTGGGATTTCTACCCCAGGGTGCTCTCGTTTTGGTTCCTATTTTTGAGCCATTTATGTTCTATTTTTTCTTTAATGTAAAGGGTGATACGGTCAAAATTTGGTCAAGGGAAAACGCGTGTAAATCGGTGAAATCGTTTATTTAAAAAATCAAATTAAATGTCTTTTTCAAGTTCAATTAGTATAAAATTCAGGAAAAATATTCAGTTAGGCTTCCGCTTTTCCAAATCCGAATTGCCGGGCCTTACGCTTGACCCCTGCCATCAGATTTTGTACAGCCACCTTGTCCACCTTCTTCGCCGCAGAAAGCCAGTTTGCCTTGATCTGCTGCTCGTCCTTAGCAGTTTTTTGGTCTTCTTTAGGTTCCGCTTGACAATAGCCCAGTATTTCTCAATTGGGTGGAGCTCTGGCGTGTTGGGAGGGTTCTTGTCCTTGGGAACCACCTGCACGTTGTTTCCGGCGTACCACTCCATGGCCTTTTTACCGTAATGGCAAGATGCCAAATCCGGCCAAAACAGTACGGAACAACCGTGTTTCTTCAGGAAAGGCAGCAGACGTTTATTCAAACACTCTTTCACGTAAATTTCTTGGTTGACAGTCCCGGAAGCTATGAAAATGCTGCTTTTCAAGCCACAGGTACAGATGGCTTGCCAAACCAGATATTTCTTTGCGAACTTTGACAGTTTCGTGTGCTTGAAAATATCTGCTACCTTTCCCTTCCTTTTGCCGTATAAAACTCCTGTCCCGGAAGCTGCTTGTAGTCGGCTTTGACGTAGGTTTCGTCGTCCATTACCACGCAGTCAAACTTCGTCAGCATCGTCGTGTACAGCCTCCGAGATCGCGCTTTGGCCGTCGTATTTTGTTTATCATCGCGATTTGGAGTCACTACCTTCTTGTAAGTCGATAGTCCGGCTCGTTTTTTGGCTCGATGCACGGTTGTAGACGATACACCCAGCTTATTTGCGGCATCTCGGAGAGATAGGTTAGGGTTTCGCTTGAAACTACCGGCAACTCTCTTTGTCGTCTCAGCGGCTTCCGGTTTTCGATTTTCCTCCGATCCAGACTTCCTGGCTGCCGACAAACGTTCCCCAAACACTTTAATTACTTTTGTAACGGTTGATTTGGCAACTTTTAGCGATTTTGCCAACTTTGCGTGCGAGTAGCTCGGATTTTCGCGATGCGCGAGCAAAATTTTGATACGCTGCTCTTCTTGCTTGGACGGCATTTTGACAACTGAAGAGTGAATTCCAAAATCAAAATAGGAGCAACATTCTACACACACACACCTTCAAAATGAGGGGTGTTCAGGTTTTTTAAATGCAAAATTGAAAGAAATACGTCAAGTTGATATTGACCAAATTTTGACCGTATCGCCCTTTATGTTTAATTACCTTTTGTTTAAGAACCTTTTGGGTTAACCTTCACCCGCACTGACAAAATTACCCATGCAGCATTAATCATAGTAACCCAAGAGTCAGCAGACAAAATTTGACAGCTCTATCAGTCGAACTCCAACTGTGATAGCAAAAACAGTGGAGCAACTCCGTGCAAAAGTGTGCGCGTTCATAGAACGGCACCCCGCCGCGTTGAAAACGGACATCGTGCGGCACTTTGTGGACGCCGGATACGCCCGTTCCGGCATCTACAACATCTTGGCACTATTAGACAACAATCAGAGCATCGAGAAAAAGCCCAGTTCCGGACGGCCGACGACCCTGAGCGACAAGAAGCTCCAAAGGATGCTGAAGATGAATACCGAGGGAAAAGTGGATGCATCGCTGCGTGCGCTTGCCCGGGAGGTCGGTTCAACCGGCCAAACAGTAAAAAAGTACCTGGCGAACATGAACATGTTAGGAAGCGGAAGTCAAGTCCACTGGTTTCGGAGCTGCAGGCAGGGTTGCCATTAGTTTTAATAAAATATCTGTCTTGTAACAAATAAAAATTCTGGCAGAATCTGGCAATACACGGAGATGTAAAAATCGGGACTAACAATAGGGGTATTAAATTTAAAAAAAACATGTTTTTCCATCTGTCTTGATGAAGGGCATTCTTCCTAGCACAAAATTATTTTTTATGAATCTTAACTATTTTTTCTCGATTTTTAAACAAGAAAAATGTAATCATTTATATCTTTAAAAACTGACATGCAGTTTCAGAAAGTGACATTTATGCAAAGTGACAGCACTTAATTTTCAGTAACGGAGGCTCCTATTATGATATAAATGTCAACTTATGTATGCTAGAAATCAATGGTTGATTCGTTGATTTAGGTAGTCTGTTTTTTTTTGTAGCGTGTTTCATGGTGAAATAGGATGGTGTTGTCTTGCAATCATTATTTTTCATGATATTTTGAAATGTTTTTTTTTTCAATAGTATCGCTTGTCAAAATTAAAAAATAAATTTAATGCCTGTATATTATTATATTTATTATCGAACAATGTTATAATCGACATACCCCTACTGAAAAGTACAAAGGTTTTACAAATTTACAAATGTGGTTCCAAAATGAGTCAATTTTTTGACTCGGATACTTCAGTATCAGACGAGCGTGGAATTACACTAATTGACCAATGCCAAATATATGACAATTATTTGACCAAATATTTGACGTATTACATAATCATACAAAATAGCAACGAATCGCTTTCAGAGTTCTCGTCCACACGCGAGATAATTGCGCTTATTATTTTACGGAATCCAGCTACTTATATGACACAGTGATATGAATGCGCTAACGAATCAACAAAATAAACGTCAAAACCACGAGAAAACGTAATTGGTAAGGCTTGTTCACACTAATCCATCAAGGTTCATTAATTTGTGATGTTCACCAATGAAAATAATATGAGCACATGAAAAGCGTGGATACAAAATAGGCAGCCACGCAAATCACTTAACGCGTTAGTGGAGTGGGGTTGAATGACGCTTTTTTTTTAAATCTGTTTGTTCTAATTGCAAAAAGTTTGGCATTATGGAGGGTTTCTCTTTTTGTCTTTTTGTCGATAAAAAGTCTGGCAGGGCCTGATAAATCTGGCATAATGGCACCCCTGGCTGCAGGCAATGACGCAGCGGGAGCGGCTGCATAAGATGGTCAGCTCGATTTCCCCGGCAAATCGCGATGTGGCGGTGGTGTTGAACGACAAGACCTATCTCACCCTAGATAGCAACAACTGGCAGGGCACTTCGCATTTTTTTCTTCGCCCACGAAGGAAGTGAGCTCCGAGGTGAAGTTTATATCACACACCAAGTTCCTCAAGAAGGTGCTGCTGTGGCTGACAATCAGCGAGAAGAGGATGTCAAAGTGGAAGGGGATATTTAATGTACGAAATGCCTGCCGGAAGTTGCGTCGTTCATCGAGAAATACCATAAGGGCGAAGACGCGGTGTTCTGATCTGGCGTCGGCCCACTACTTGAAGCGGTTGTTGGAGGAGATGGAGCGGCTGAATATCGATGTGGTACCCAAGTCGGCGATCCTGCCCAACGTCCCCCAGCTGCGTCCCATTAAGAATTTCTGGGTCAACCTGAAGCGTAAGATCTACTCCAACAATTTTGTTGCGAAAACTGACGAGGAATTGATAAATAAAACGAAGAAAGAACTCAAAAATATGCCTACTCGCATGTTTTAGTCCGCCATGGCCTGTTAACTGCCGGAAGGCCGCTCGCGAGGGCAAATCATTTTTTTTTTATCAAAAGCAACAATCTGTCCTAGTTTTTTGTAATCACCAACCGAAAAAGTCAACTTTTTTATGCAAATGGTAATATATAAAATCAGTCCAGGGGTTAAAAAGTTATGATTTTTTGAAAAAAGGCATTTTTGAATAAACGTCAATTTTTTGGACCACCCTATCGCAGAAACGGTAACTCTTATAACGAAATGAAAAAAAGCACTAGTCAAATGGTTTTCTCGATAAAGAACTAGATACCAATGATTATGGAATTTTGAGAGATCGTATATCTTTTTTCTATGGAATTGCTGTGTGTACTATGGTCATGTATGGCACATACTATTAACCAGATTACGTGACTTCTTAAAAACCCCATTGGTTCAGTGATCAAACATGTTGTCCTAAAACATCAAAGCAATCAAATATTTCAGACCGATACAATCTCACCACGTGCATTTCACTAATATATTTTACTGTTGATTCATCCCGTCACCATTAGCACACATTTGACGTTTTCGCTAGTAATTTGTTCATTTGAGACATTGGAAAAGATTTCGGCAACAAAAATCGAAACACGCCAAGCATGACGGCATGAGGGTTGGAATTATGTCTAATTCTTTTGTTTTAAAGCTCCCAGTCATGCCTGCTGCTGAAGCCCAGCCCTAAGGGTAGTCCTCGCATTTTGCTGTGGCGTGCCGCGCCTCGTCCATTTGATTCCAATTTTCAGCATTTATTCATCCATCATCAACGCAGTGTGAATAGAATGGAATGAATGGAAGCGCGTGCATTCGGTTCCCTTCCCTGACTTCGGCAGTACCTAAACAGAAGAGCGATATGATCGCTTTTGGATTACTTCCGGTACCGCCGCCCATCATTTCTCTATGATGGCTCCCTCGTCGTCGGAAAAAGATGATAAGTAAGACATTAGACTTTTAAAAAACATGATGAACAAGCTGGATGGAAGATAATGATAGGTTTCGCCTCAAACAAAAACAGAATGGTGCCCCCGGGAGTCAGCATGAGAAGGTTGTTTTCGCCAAAGAAAGCAACCATTAAGAACCATTGAGCGTGGCTTCATTTCCATTTTTGAAGAATTGCTTTCCAACTGAACCGTGAAGGATGCTTACCGGCCAATCATCCCGGCTCAAATGTTTATCCAGCCTGAAATATCAACGCAAGCTGTTGGCTTGCCGTTGAGATTAATTTACTTTTATGATAAATGACAATTCCGGCGCAGGATCCGCATTAGGTGGCGCTGCTGGTTTTTATGAGCGGACGAAAGGAAACACTTGTCTCATGCAACTCCATGCTTGCTTCGGCTGCTGCATCCTTTTCGGAAGAATCTGAAATTTATCTCTCTTTCTTACCAATTACGACCGATCGTCAAAAGCACCTGGCCGAAACGGTTTCTGTTGGGCTTACCGGAAATCTTATGCTGATACGTTCGACTTACTTTTCCGGGGTGTTTTGATTGTTTAATGCAGGTGGTTGTAATAAAATACTCATCCAGTGATAATCGAATCATATTCAAAATACCAGAAAACTTTTCTCAAATTTCTTCACACCGAAAAAATATCATCCTCGTTTACATTCGGAATGTCATTTATTCGTCCGGGCAGCAGACGAAGAACTACAGGACGCTCTGAAGCGTGAGTCCTACAATCAAGAAAAGTATATCACTTCGGTTGTGCATTCAATGGCGAAATGCTATGCGTATGATTGCAGAGAAATGGAATCGGGTCCTCGGTGCCATGCAGACTGCGTGCGACTAGCGGTTAGTGCGGAAAAACATACATCACCAAATTTTACCATTTTTGAACCACCTCATGCGTGAGTGAATGAGTGAATGAATCTGTTGGGAGCACAGAAAATGGGAAATACCTCAAGTGACATGTACTGAACCGACCCGGACTCAGGAGCGTGATACGAGCAAAATGGTACATACCTAGGCCACAGTGCAGTCATGTTGTCGTCGACGTCGTCCTAAACCCATCCGAGTGACGGGTGTACGCTGTGTTCGAATACAAGAGATAACACAGGCACCGTGCCGCCCGGGGAAGGTTCAAGTAAATTACGAGGGACATATGTCAAACAGGGGTGTGGAATTTATCAGCAGCATAACACACATTGCCGGGGCACTTTCGGGATGCGATGGTGGATGTTTCCCAAGGCGTAACGCAGAACATTGCCTTGGCGGATCGTCGATCTTCGCATGCCGGAGGAAGCGCGGAGGGAAGGGGTAAATTTAATTTTACGATTCGATACATTTCTTAGAAGAACGATTCATTGCTTTTATTCCCGACAGCGAAACATTCCCGAAGGGATGATCGAAATAGGAATCGTTATGGTGGCCATTATATTCATCCTCGTAAAGCAACTGTTTTTTTTTTTCAGTGTGGAGCAAAAATGTCTATGGTGGTTGAGACCAACCAAGTCTTTCGGTAGTACGATTGTACGGAAAAAGGTTGAAAACCACTTAATTTAACTCAGGCAGATTTCTTCCAGACCATATAATACTTTAGCTGATTTTAAAGTGGATGTCCAAATTTCGGTATAGGATGTTGTGTAGCAGACAATGCGAATCAAGTATGTGTAAAGTTTGTAATTATATCGTACTGTTAATTTAATTAGTTTTAATTTATTTAATTATACCTGAACGCTTTTCATCAAAATGTGTAGCTATTGATTTCGAGCTCCTTCGTATTCAAATGTACAGCTAGAATTTCGGGCAGACTGGATGTCGTAGTTAGTGGATAAGTTACTAGTTATGCAGAGGTTTTTTTTGTTCAAACTGGGTATTATTGGGGTGGTTTGTTGGAGGCACCTTAGTTCATAATAATGCAATAATTTGATAACATCCACCTGGCTGTGGTCACAAACCTCAATTTGCGTATCTTGCAAATTACCACGCTATTCAAAATCCCTATTATATTCAATATCACATATCCCACACTGAAAGTTAATTTTAGTTTATTTTACAAAATCGAAAGTAATACTCACTAATCCACTAATATCGTTGTTTTCAGCAACGAAACTGATTTGTTCTTTTTATGAAGATACATTTGTAATTAATTGCACGCGCAACTGTCAAAAGCACGAAGCTTTTGTTGACACAGAAAGAACATTCGTACATTGTACGGAAACAATGCAAAGAGCTACGAATATTTTGTCACAAATTAAAAAGAAACGTCTCTCTGGTAGTTGCATGAAGGACTGGCAGATCTACTTTATCGACTCAAAATGTAATTGACAAAAAAAGCGCAACCACGTGGAATTGTCCAGCATTTTTTTTATTGTTTCAGACATGGGGTTCGAACCTGAATATTTGGAAAGTGCTGATTCTAAATCCGTGGTTGATCTCACCAGGCCACGCTGATTCGTGAGAACAATCTTGATTAATGAGCATAAAGTTATAGCTCACGGCAGCGCTTTGATTTTTATTTTTGAAATAGATAAATTATTTCCGCCCATACCAGCAGCAACACCATCATGCATGAGTACGGTATAAAAGAGAAACAGCGATTGGCTGGTCATCACGAAGTTCATTTCGTGCATTTAAAAAAAAGGTGTAATGATAGCATTTAACCAGATAAAAAGCATTATGAATGTTTCATACAATATACGAGACATTTGTTCTATGAACAAGATCCATGTTTACGAAACGTGTGAAAGCTAATTTACGAAAATAAACTTTCAGTGTGGCGAGAAAGCGTATGTATATTTATATGTATATAGGTCGTTGGGAGAGTGATGAAGCTTAGATTTTTTTTATATATCTTTATTAGGGTGACTTTTAGCCTCCTGGGCTAGTTCGTCACCTGAAACTTAGAAAGTTATTGCACTATTTTATTGTTTCTAGGCTCCTGCTTATATCAAGGCTTTTCTTGTGTAACAGCGTGTCTGTCGGTTGGAACATGAGTACTAAATATCCTAGTCTTTTATAGCGCCAGTACGAAAAACGAAAGAAGAGCAATGATTTTAATCGTTCTGAGACTGAGAGCCAAATCAATTGAATTTATTATTGTTTTATGGTGCATATTACGGTTTATACTCGTATTGTTTGAATACCTATATCTTACCTGTTCATCACATAGATCTGGTTTCAAAAGCTTCGAGCTCCTGGTGTTGATACCCCGACCAAAAGGGAACAACAACATTATTTCACGCTTTGTTATTCAGTGACACTGTTTTTATATCAGAGGTTGTTAGAATTTCAATCGCGAGTGTTGTTCAAATAACATAAATTGTAACAAAAAATCCTCAAGAGGTAACGAAATTATAGCAAACTATGATTTAGATACAACATAAACAAAACAAACAGTTTTGTACTATACCACTTTTGTACCACAAAAGTTCAATTCAGTGGACGGATTCAGTGGATTCAGCTCTACGCCCCAACAAAAAAAAACTGTGTTGTAACGATGTATCTAAATCATATCAGCTAGTGTAAGAATTAATTTATTTCTTTACGCAGATTGTTTCTCCCAAAGCATTATATCTTAATTTGTTATAAGTTTGTTTTACAATTATCCAGATGAAAACGAATTTAACAAATTTATATCATTATCAGTTAGTCGAAACAAGGTTTGTTATAATCTTGATATTTTTATGTTATACCCTTCTGGTCGGGACACATTCTTTTTAGGAGCACTCCAATTGATACCAACGATTTTCCACAAGAAATTTTCACTTTAAACCACTTGTTGACGGTCCACTTGGAGGAAGCCAATAAACGCAGATCCAGTTTTCTTCCCGGTTGATTATCTGGAGGATACTTAAGAACTATTTAGCAAGCCCAAAGTCTCATAATGCAATTATATAATTGCACAAGTTCCTTGAAAATAAATCCACCGTATTACAAAAGACAAAAAAAAACTACAAGGTACAGCCCAATATGGTTGTGCGCAAAGGTGACATAGGCTTACGCAACAATGTGCGATCTAGATCGCTTGATTGCTTAAAGAGTGGCCGAAATTGGTTTCGTTCTAATTTCCATACACTAAACGATTGCATTTCAACCTTAATTGTTTGATTTAACCTGTCTTGATATCAACATGCGTACATCTTGCTTGCATTGAAAATAATATGTATGACATGAGATATCCAGATACTCGAAACTCAGAACATGGCTTGTAGTGCGAATGGGCTATAAAAGGGTGATACGGTCAAAATTTGGTCAAGGGAAAACGCGTGTAAATCGGTGAAATCGTTTATTTAAAAAATCAAATTAAATTTCTTTTTCAAGTTCAATTAGTATAAAATTCAGGAAAAATATTCAGTTGGGCTTCCGCTTTTCCAAATCCGAATTGCCGGGCCTTACGCTTGACCCCTGCCATCATATTTTGTACAGCCACCTTGTCCACCTTCTTCGCCGCAGAAAGCCAGTTTGCCTTGAACTGCTGCTCGTCCTTAGCAGTTTTTTTGGTCTTCTTTAGGTTCCGCTTGACAATAGCCCAGTATTTCTCAATTGGGCGGAGCTCTGGCGTGTTGGGAGGGTTCTTGTCCTTGGGAACCACCTGCACGTTGTTGGCGGCGTACCACTCCATGGCCTTTTACCGTAATGGCAAGATGCCAAATCCGGCCAAAACAGTACGGAGCAACCGTGTTTCTTCAGGAAAGGCAGCAGACGTTTATTCAAACACTCTTTCACGTAAATTTCTTGGTTGACGGTCCGGAAGCTATGAAAATGCTGCTTTTCAAGCCACAGGTACAGATGGCTTGCCAAACCAGATATTTCTTTGCGAACTTTGACAGTTTCGTGTGCTTGAAAATATCTGCTACCTTTCCCCTTCCATTTGCCGTATAAAACTCCTGTCCCGGAAGCTACTTGTAGTCGGCTTTGACGTAGGTTTCGTCGTCCATTACCACGCAGTCAAACTTCGTCGTGTACATCGCGATTTGGAGTCACTACCTTCTCTTAAGTCGATAGTCCGGCTCGTTTTTTGGCTCGATGCACGGTTGTAGACGATACACCCAGCTTATTTGCGGCATCTCGGAGAGATAGGTTAGGGTTTCGCTTGAAACTACCGGCAACTCTCTTTGTCGTCTCAGCGGCTTCCGGTTTTCGATTTCCCCCCGATCCAGACTTCCTGGCTGTCGACAAACGTTCCCCAAACACTTTAATTACATTTGTAACGATTGATTTGGCAACTTTTAGCGATTTTGCCAACTTTGCGTGCGAGTAGCTCGGATTTTAGAGATGCGCGAGCAAAATTTTGATACGCTGCTCTTCTTGCTTGGACGGCATTTTGACAACTGAAGAGTGAATTCCAAAATCAAAATAGGAGCAACATTCTACACACACACACCTTCAAAATGAGGGGTGTTCAGGTTTTTTAAATGCAAAATTGAAAGAAATACGTCAAGTTGATATTGACCAAATTTTGACCGTATCGCCCTTTAGTCATTTGGGACACTTTTACCCAAAAGACTGGTTTCATTCACCTCCATTTGCATACGGTTTCTACTAGCCTATGTGTGCACAACACTACCAATTGTGCAAATATCGAAAACATTACGGCTTCAGCACACATAAGATATTTTTCACAAACGACCAGACCGAAATTTAGCCCCCAGCACTCCCTAAGAAAAGTCACCTTTTTTTTCCTTTTATGTTAGTGACCCTGAAAAGTGCCATTTTAGGTTCAAGGTAATAGCTGCTGCCACCACCTCATTTCGAGCATGCACCATAATATCACATCCTGTTGATGTGATTGACCACCTGGAGATCTTTATTGCGTTGTAGATGGTTGTGGTCTGTTTGGAAATTATTGCCGATAGACGTCTAGGTCGAATTAGTGCTAATGGAACGTAAGACCAGCATTAGGAAGTAAAAAGACTGTATTCGATGAAATTTGGACACACGCAATTGTCCGTAACTTTTTAGCGTGTGGGTAAAATTATTGAAATTTTAACTGAATGTATTTCATTGTGTTGTGTCAATTGTGCAATGAGTTTCGTGCAAATCCGTCGAGTGATTTCAGTGATGGCTTCGAATGAAGAAATAGTGCGCCAACAAATTTTGGGCACTCACTTCGACAACCCAAACGACTCTCATCGATGGATCGGAAAACAGCTCGCAATCGCACATTCAACCGTATCTCATGTGATCAAAACGTTCAAGGACCGTAAGACGACCAAGCGGAAAAATGGTAGTGGCAAAAAACGTGGCACATCAGATCCGGAGAAGGCCAGGATGGTATTGAACCAATTTAAGCGTTATCCCAACATTTCGATCCGTTTCAGTTTGTTTTGTGCAGAAAACAATGAAACGTTCTGGATTACATGTGTACAAGGTCCAGAAGGCACCGAACCGGAGCGATAAACAGAACTCGGTGGCCAAAACTCGTGCAAGATAACTGTACAGGGAGTGGCTCACAAAACCGTTCTGCATTGTGATGGACGATGAGACCTACATTAAAGCCGACACCAAACAAATGCCAGGAGAGGAACACTACGTTGCCACCTCTAAATTGGCCGTTTCGGAGAGTGTACGGATGAAGAAACTGTCAAAATTCGTCGAAAAATTCCTTGTCTGGCAAGCGATCTGCGGATGTGGCAAAATGAGTCAGCCCTTCATCACCTCTGGGACCGTCAACGGACAAATCTACAGAGACGAATACCTCCAAAAACGACTTCTGCCCTTCTTGAGATCTCACGATGGCTCGACACTGTTTTGGCCGGTTTTGGCATCTATGCCCGACCCGTCTTAGACTGGTAGTTTTTGTACCAAAAAAACGTCCCTCCAAACACTCCGGAACTTCGCCCAATTGAAAAATTTTGGGCAATCATGAAGGCAAAGCGCGTTAGAACTCCAAAACTGATAGAAAATGAACTTGAACTAAAGAAAGTGTGGTTAAAACTAAGTAAGCAAGTCGTTCCTATCATTGCCCAAAATTTGATGAAAGGGGTCAAGGCAAAGGTGCCGGCATTTGGGTTGGGAGAAGAGGTTCAATAAACCAATGATGTCAAAACTCAACCATTTAGTAGTACTTTATTTCCAGAAAGTTTGAAAAGAATCGGGCTCAAGGAACATTTTTGGTGACCTATTTTGTGGGTCCAAATTTCATCGAATACAGTTTTTAGGAAGATGATATGACCAGTATGCCCTAATTTAGGATCTCACTGGCTTTGATCCTTATGTACCGGTTGACACTCCTGAGTGGGGTGGGCGCTGGGGAATCCAAGATCCCACCACGTTAACTTGCTGAGGGATCTGTCTGTCTGACCAATTGAGAACCTTCATAAAACCTATTGGCTGCCATCAAAACCAGGATAGGGTCAAATGGCCACAGATGTCCAACTCACGGTAATATCATGGTTGGTTTTTATTATTCTGCTCTTGAGATTCATTTAACAGTGTATAATATCTATGAAAAAAGTTCTAGTGTTGCGAGAAATTTTGTTTGATAGCAAAATATCCAATACTAATTGAGTTATTTTTATAGCGTATCATGTTCTAAATCATATGCGCATTCATTTTTATGGTGAATTTTGGCACGTTAAGAGCCGAAAATAAATGCGTTTTGGAAATAATACGAGTTGAAAAGAACAACAGCAAATTTATCCGATAAATTAATCATGAATTTCATGAATATTGATGAAATTCAATAAGGTTATCTAAAAGAATGCCGAAATTGGTCTCTGATCTACAGTTAGCTAGAAATGCGCTAAGAAACACCACACTCTTCTGCATCTACCAATGCCTACCGCGGTACGGTTCATTAATCCGCAATCTCAAACGGCGTTACTAAGTTCCACCGCTTAAAGTGAAGTGATTTCCTCAGAGCAACAACAAGTTTCATGCTCTAGCAACTGAGCTAGGCATTTTGGCATATTTGTTTGTGTCAAAGCCCGGGACAAATTTTGTAGGTGAGACTTCTCACCGCGCACTAATTTTCTGTAGATTGGCAATCTTCAATGCCTGGCAGCCTAGGCTCAAGAACGTTCTTCACAGGTGGATGGGAATAAAGGGCGATACGGTCAAAATTTGGTCAATATCAACTTGACGTATTTCTTTCAATTATGCATTTAAAAAACCTGAACACCCCTCATTTTGAAGGTGTGTGTGTGTAGAATGTTGCTCCTATTTTGATTTTGGAATTCACTCTTCAGTTGTCAAAATGCCGTCCAAGGCAAGAAGAGCAGCGTATCAAAATTTTGCTCCGCATCGCGATAATCCGAGCTACTCGCACGCAAAGTTGGCAAAAATCGCTAAAAGCTGCCAAATCAACCGTTACAAATGTAATTAAAGTGTTTGGGGAACGTTTGTCGACAGCCAGGAAGTCTGGATCGGGGGGAAATCGAAAACCGGAAGCCGCTGAGACGACAAAGAGAGTTGCCGGTAGTTTCAAGCGAAACCCTAACCTATCTCTCCGAGATGCCGCAAATAAGCTGGTGGTATCGTCTACAACCATGCATCGAGCCAAAAAACGATCCGGACTATCGACTTACAAGAAGGTAGTAACTCCAAATCGCGATGATAAACAAAATACGACGGCCAAAGCGCGATCCCGGAGGCTGTACACGACGATGCTGACGAAGTTTGACTGCGTGGTAATGGACGACGAAACCTACGTCAAAGCCGACTACAAGCAGCTTCCGGGACAGGAGTTTTATACGGCAAAAGGAGGGGAAAGGTAGCAGATATTTTCAAGCACACGAAACTGTCAAAGTTCGCAAAGAAATATCTGGTTTGGCAAGCCATCTGTACCTGTGGCTTGAAAAGCAGCATTTTCATAGCTTCCGGGACTGTCAACCAAGAAATTTACGTGAAAGAGTGTTTGAATAAACGTCCTGCTGCCTTTCCTGAAGAAACACAGTTGCTCCGTACTGTTTTGGCCGGATTTGGCATCTTGCCATTACGGTAAAAGGCCATGGAGTGGTACGCCGCCAACAACGTGCAGGTGGTTCCCAAGGACAAGAACCCTCCCAACACGCCAGAGCTCCGCCCAATTGAGAAATACTGGGCTATTGTCAAGCGGAACCTAAAGAAGACCAAAAACTGCTAAGGACGAGCAGCAGTTCAAGGCAAACTGGCTTTCTGCGGCGAAGAAGGTGGACAAGGTGGCTGTACAAAATCTGATGGCAGGGTCAAGCGTAAGGCCCGGCAATTCGGATTTGGAAAAGCGGAAGCCTAACTGAATATTTTTCCTGAATTTTATACTAATTGAACTTGAAAGAAATTTCATTTGATTTTTAAATAAACGATTTCACCGATTTACACGCGTTTTCCCTTGACCAAATTTTGACCGTATCACCCTTATGTGGTGAACTGACTACCAAGACGACGATAGAAGGATATACTCGATACTTTAAAGACGTATCTGATTTGTAAACAAAGAGGAAGTAAGATTCAAACGTTAATTCTTCAAACCTAAGCACTTCACGCAAACTAGACCACCAACACAAGGAATAACATTTCCTAACATGATGGAGATGCTACTTTCCGTGTGGATGCTGAAATTTATAGAAATTTACATTTGAATCTTACTTCCTCTTTGTTTCAAAAGTCAGATACGTCTGTTTGAATAAGTACTCGAGATATCATTTACGTATAGATAACAGCGTGTGTTCTGTACGATGGTTGAATTTAAACTGCACCGATAAAAAGAAACAATGAATTTTCTGTGTTGTCTAATGCACATAAAGGGAATGCTTGATTTGACAGAAATTACTGGGATATTTCGTGTAAATTAAAGTTGGATATCGCCTGAATCTGCGTTTATTGTATGCAAGATTTCCATCAATGTTGTATGGCGTACGGTAGATTGCAAACAATATCGTTGTTTACGCTTGCTTTTGGTTTAGAATTAAACGAGGGAAATTTTATGCGTCTGTTAAAATTAATTATCTTTATCTGTGTGATTTATTGTTTCTGATTTACATTGTGTCAGATTATATCCTATTGTGGGTTATAAGTAAGTAGAAGTATCGTGTATGTGGTACAATGAGTAAGTAGATCAAGGAACTGTGTTTGAGGTAAGCAGAATTTAAAAGATTTGTGTATAGTTTAGCAAGTTTTGTCCCAGATTAACAGGGTGGTTAACTACATTACGATAAGTGCATTTTAAAAATTTGATGTTGTGTTTGATTGCTTACTTTTACAGCATGACAAGTAAATTTATATTTCATATACTTATGATAACGTAATTTTAAGATCAAACAAGTATCAATACGGAATGGACCAACACATCAATGTTTATTCAAAACATTAATTTACATTACTTGTTCTAAGAGTGTAATTCTTGAATGAGGCGGTCATTTCCATGGCAGTTTGTATGAACAATCAATATGAAACTAGCAAGTTGAAATTGGTTCACAATTGTAGAAACCCTAGGAACAACGTACACCATGCAGTATGCACCTTGCAATACACTCTTGCTTGTTTCGGTACCTCTTGGAACTATTATCTTTATTTTGTTTTGATTTTCTATGTTATTATGACAGAATATTTGAGGGTGTGTTGATGTGAGTAACGTTATAAAAGGTGAAGCTTGGGATCGAGCTAGGGACCGGTGTGCTGGTTCTTCCTGAGCCAAAATTAAAATCAGTTTCTTCATGACTTTCCAACCGCTGTTTGTACTGCATATCTCCCTGTTAACCACAATCCCCAGAGGAAAGAACTGCTGCTTGGACATTCCTCTTCTCACTGATCGTCAGTTGCAGAAGAACATTCTTCGAGAACTTGGTTTGGAAAAAATATTGACGTTTATGCTTAGTTCCTTGGTGAAAGCCGTAAAATTCCCGGACTCCTGACAGTAGTGCCGTCCATCGTTAAGTAGGTGTCGTCATACATTATGAACACGACGCACAGTGATTCCACTGCATACAAAGAGCGAAAAAAGTCAAAAAATGGATTATGATCCATAGAATATCCGGAACATCCGAATAAAAGGTAGATTCATTAGTATACTCCGAAAGCATTCAGGATTCTTTTCAAAACCATCTGTATATACAATATTGGAAGAAAAGCGATGTGAAGAACAATTCATGGCTCTGAGTGGCTATTGTATGGTCTTTCGGAAGATCCGAAACATTCGTAAAATGTGATAATTCAGCAATTCCATTCCAAAAAACTGAAGGGGATCATAGAGATTCGCAATTTTTGGTAGCTTTGTTCCATTTTGGAAAATTTATGACTCGAATTTTTCATTTTCTTACTAGGGTGAACCATTTTGAGAAAGGGTGATCCAAGTAAGCGAAATTTTTAAATATATCTATTTTACAGAGAATTTTAACGTTTGAACGATTGGACCGATTTCCTTTTTTTATGATTCTTCATCATATCGACGAATATAATTCCATACAACATTTTAAAATCTTTTTAGAATTGAAGCAAAAATGGTCTTCAATGCTATTTGTTGCTTCAAGCAGTCTTTTTTCAATGCTGTTTGTATTTAATAGGAACATTTTTTTTTCAATTTAAATCTAAGCTCACCAATTATTGGGTTATGCTACCGTATGTCGGCAGGGATTGATGTGGAATAATAACAAATAAGTTAAAAAGTAATGTCGCGTTACATTTACCTCAGTAATCGTAGTAATCGTACAGGTTTACTTCCTGATTGTACATTGATCACTTAATCCTAAAAACACGTTAAAAAATTATAGAAATTTCATTCCGCTACTACCGGACATTTTTTGTTTTAGCCAAATAAAATGCTTTTCACTTGACTACGACTGATCATGCACAATTTACGCTCCAAGAGGAATGGGGTTTGATGTTTTATAACAAGGAAAGTACAGAAAAAAACTAAACCAAAATGGAGATGAAACTAAAATCTGAATTCATTTGAAAATATAAACCTAGCTCTATCCACCTATCGTGAGGTCTGACCATTTTTAAACTTCCCTGGGAAAATTGATACTTGTTTTTGAGTTCTCATGATATTTGATGTATTACAGAAAAGGTCATAATCCAAATCTGAATCTGGGAACTTTCCCGGGAGTAGCCGGAACATCAACCCGGATGTGACCAATGTGGCTCCAGACTTTTGATATTATCACAATTGAACTTACTTCCTAATTCTCGTGTAACTTAAAATGTCACGTGATAGGTTTTGATCTACGTCATAAACTGACAACCTCCCCATGAGTATCTCCGGAACTAGAGAACCGATTTCAATAACATTCAAAAATAACGGATGGGGGATGGGACCCCAATCTGGGGGTTGTTTCCATCAGTAAATAAGTTGCTTGGGGAATTGAGTTAGTAATTTCGTTCGACATATACTTTACACACACATACACCCATACGTAGGTTCAGTTCATCGAGGTGCGTTTGTTTTTTTTTATTTTTTTTATTTTTATTGACGTATAAGGGGGAGAGGCGCCAGGTCACCAGTTTGTGTACAAGAACTCAAACCTTACATAATACATCAGGGGATAGCTAGAAATTAGAAGAAAAATTAGTATCTTCCATTTAATTCCAACTACCTTTGCTTATCTTCGACAGATACGCGTATTTCGTCTACAATGTGCAGACTTCTTCAGTGTCTCGTACTAATAACTCGACAAGTCGACAATGAAGAAGTCTGCACATTGTAGACGAAATACGCGTATCTGTCGAAGATAAGCAAAGGTAGTTGGAATTAAATGGAAGATACTAATTTTTCTTCAAATTTCTAGTTACAAGTATTCCACTAAACAGCTCAAACCCTCTAGGATTCATCAGGGGATAGTTGATTGGGATACGCAACGTTTCTTCCCATGGGGGATTTGAATTTTGCGGGATACACTACTAGTGCACACTAGAAGAGTACAATGATATTGCACCACTACCCACAGGATTGGGGAGGGGGGGATAAGTGCTGGTATGTAAGGCTGTAGGGAGAAGAGTATACATCAGTCATTTGCAAATATAATCTATTACCTTGTGATTAATTATCAACGATTTCTTCCAAAATACCTGTTTTGCTTGATATAACTATAATTCAGAGCTTGCTCTTTCGTTTCAAGATGAAATTTTGCTTCTTGTTTCGCGAGTTTGTCTTGAAATTTGGTTTGAGTTCTTCAGCAAAACTTTTTTTTGATGACAAGGTAAATCGTCCATTGCCGATGCGTACCTGAAAAGCTGTTTAGCATTAAATTGTTATCGTTCCGTGGATTGGTTCGTCGCGATCAATTAATACGTTAAAAGGAAGGCGTATAAAGAAATAAAAAATGATATAAAAAGAAAGAATGTGAATGAATATGTAATATGTAATATGTAATATGTTTTTAAAATATTGTATAATTGTTATGTATTTTCTTTTTTTGTCCAAACCCTATTGTCATATCCAGTTATTTTTTAGCCTAAACTGGATGGTCTTTGTGACGCTGTGTGTGCATGTATACGCTGAAACTTATGTCGATACTAATGTTAATTCTAGACTAACATTTGAAAAGGGCGGTATTCCAAAATCACCAAACCGAGAAAACTGGAGGCAAAGATTGGAAAACGAAAATCAAATCCTATTTTCCATAGAAAGCTCCAATGAACCATTTTTTGTGCTCAGATTTTGTATAATAATGCAGTGCTTAACCTTTTCACACAATTTATTCAGAAATAGGTTTTATTGAGTTAAAAATTTATAGAAACCAAAATACGCCCTGTTTATACTTAGAGTGTTATTACGCCTGAGGTTTTTCGCCTGTTAAACAGCTATCACTGGAAATACGCCGTTAAGTTATGACATTCTGGCATCTTATTTGTTATTACGCCTACGCTCTTCAGTAACACTATTCAAGTGGCGAGGAATTACGACCCAGTGTTACCATACTTAAACAGTTAATTTTACTAATTAGATGAGTCTAGGTACTACTAGGAAAATTAGAGGTAAGAGTTCATTCTATCAAATGAAAATTTTTCTTATTGTACTATTTGAATTATGGATTCCTAATCATGTTTTTACAGTCATGGACATAGACAACGCGATGGAACCAAAGCTGCAACATCGAATGAGGAGACCTGTGGGCTGGATCAATTACGGTTTTGGTGACCATGGAGGATTTTCTCCTGTTCTATGCGTTAAACATAACGTCGCTAATAGTGCGCTGCAATTTATCAGCTTCATCGCTCACCTGTTTCCATGAGAATTTTTAAGCGATCGCACTCTCCACAGGTGTCAACTTTTGGCTTTCTAAAGCCAAGATTGAATCCGTTAAAAATAATACGATACGTGTTGTCGTGTACCGTAGGCTTTGAATCTTTATTGCATTTAGTAACGTTCAATTCGTACATTTTACTTATACTCAAATCGCTGGACAAATATTTCTTTTTTCGTTACATAATAAGTGAACTGCCACTCAATAAATTGTACATCTCAACATACCATCAATTGGTGACGCCTTTATTTCCATTGAGTACTGGTAAATTATTTCCTGAGTCCACAGAATTAGGTATATGGCCTTGAAATTGTTCCCTTGCAGGGAATGTTGATTGTGTTGTCAGCCTAGCTGTAAGAATTAGATAAATTAATACAACTAACCTAACAAGTGAGTTAATTAGGGCAAAACATACATATTTTACGGCGGCAGGTGAAGTCGAGGGCACGTTTCATCTTCGGTGTAAAACTTTTTGGTTGTGATGTTCTCACTACCAAGTTTAAAGGATCGACTTCTGCGTTACGGATGGAGCAATCAAGAGGAGATTCTCCAATACGAGACATCAATAAATCCAATGGTCGTAAGTTCCTTGGGACTCCATATTGAGAAATAGGCGTCGATGACAGAACATCAGCAAATGATACAACCGATTCATTCATTCGTGACAAATCTAAAGGCCTGAGATAATGAAATCGTTGTTCGCTGAATGCTGAATCTGTAGCCGAATGGATTCTTCACGGAACTGCACGGAAGGGTTCTGATGATGAGCTGGTTCTGATTGGCACTGGTATAGAAGAATTCTGTCGGGGGAGGTTTTGAAAAACAAATCTTAACAAATGGATCGGTTTGTATTGAAAGTTCTTACCTTCCGTAGTAGATGCTAGCAGTGCGGTATCCATGCGATACGATTCGACGAACGGAACGTCAAAAACGGATCGACCGTGCGTACGACCCTGCCTTACGTGGTTTGAATGGGTGCATCTGCCGGAGGAATTAAATTCGGACCCTGTTGGACCTGCATGTGAAGGAGTTGAGTGAATATGAGGGTTCCCATTTATAACCTCATATGCACTCAAGCTAAACTCCGGCCGTCGATAAAACCCGCTGTATCCGTTGTCGCTTCTAAAAATTATATCCGCGTTAAAAACACATTTGAACTGTACTTAATTGATAAATTCTCAGCACTAATTTGGCATTTTCCGATTTGAACTTGTTTTCTTCAGCGCGAAGCAAAATCAAGCTCCATGAAACGTTATCCATAGCAACCTATCGACGGCGTAACAACACTCAATGGAAATCAACAACATTATTTCCACGGCATAATTCCAATTTAAATTTATAACGGGCGAGAAAATGCGGCGAAATGACTTCTGCTCAGTGATTAGGGCGTAATGGTTATTTCAAGTTTTTATAAAATAAAGTTATATTTACGCATAAAATTCGGAAATATATATTGTAAGTTTAAGTCGAAATAAGTATATGATGATTAGAATAGTGAATCCTAGAGGTTTGAGCTGTTTAGTGGAATATCTGTAACTAGGAAATTCAGAAGAAGAATTAGTATCTTCCATTTAATTCCAACTACCTTTGCTATCTTCGACAGATATGCAGTACTTCGTCTACAATGTGCAGACTTCTTCAGTGCTCGTCGTACTAATAACTCGACTTCGAGTCTGAAGTCGAGTTATTAAGTACGAGACACTGAAGAAGTTCTGACATTGTAGACGAAATACGCGTATCTGTCGAAGATAAGCAAAGGTAGTTGGAATTAAATGGAAGGTACTAATTCTTCTTCTAGTATCTAGTTATTAGAATAGTGTTTGCCTAAAATATTGAACTTTTTGCCAGGATTTGAAGCAAACTCAAATCAAGTGGCGGAACAGCTAAATAACTGAAGCAATGTTGTGATTCGGAAGAACGCCATAAATTATTCTTCTTGTTTAAGAATGTGCATAGTTGATTTTGATGTCATTGTCAAGGTAAATTAGTTGTTCTGAAATTGTTAAATCTAAATATAATATAATATGATTTGTTTACATTTTTGGCTCTTCCGCCCTTTTCAAATGTGAGTCTAGAATTGATCAGGCTTACCTTTTAGATATGTTGAGAGGGATATTACTTATCTTAATTTTTAACTTTTGTCTTTTGATTATTTAGTTCTCTCGTTCCGTGGAATGTTTCGATTTAGAACCAGACAGGATTTCTTTTGAGTTTTTTAACAGGACTTCCTCTTGATGACGTAATATGTCTTCAATTGCCGATGCGCACTGTAAAAGCTCCATTTTTCTTTAAAACTAGAATGAAGTAAGCAAAATCGCCTCTCGGTAGAAAGCTTTGATACAATGGGTTACCATTTCCATTTTCATCTCATCTCTTAGCAATTCGCGCAACTTGAAAACGAAAGATCGTCGCATAACCACCGGATTTTTAACTTCTTATTTAAACTTATTGTTATTTATTTTTGGAAGTTGAAAGTAACTTAACAACAAAAGGAATAAATTGAATCATACATAAAAGTCCTATAATTCCGAATATTATGAACAATGGATCATGAGATGAAAAATGGAACAGGTTCCCCTATGTGATAATGCTTTCCAAAAGTGCGCTAGGCTGTAAATAATAAACTATGCAGGTTTTTCAACTGCGTTTCTATGATCAAGTGCAACATTCCAACTATATGCAAATTCTGTACTTGAACATCGATCACTATCTCAGTATTATAATGTTTGTCGATAGGCAATACTAGCGGATTTTTAGAAGCATTTTTGGGCCACATTACCACTGATCTGGCAACACTAAATGGTAAAGAACCAGACCAGCCCTGGGACCTGGTAGTTGAAGTTAAACTACCTCAAGGTTTTGCCAGAGCCCAGGGCAGTTCATCGAGGTGCGTTTGTTGTATCTGAAGGCAGTTTTTCAGGATATATAAAAACATTAATTTGTAAGAAGGGTGAAATCGTGGTAATCGAGTACAAGATTTATATAGGTATTTACCTATTTTACGGGTTGCCCTGACATTCCAAGACTCTGACCTCCCGGAACCGTATTTGCGCAAGATGATACTCAGATTTTCGGAAAGCTGCTCACATTTGAAAACTTACTTGAAGTTTTTTCTTCTGATTTTCCATACATTTTATATCGGAGTAAAAAACCACGATCATGTAGGACCCATCCTTTGCAAAATTCTAGAAAACACAATTTTCATCCAATCTTCATAAAATTTTAGAAAATGAAATTCACATAGTTAACCAAATTACAGAACTTTATATGTATATTGTGAAATGAGGAAGTTGATTTTTTGGATTTTTTTCCGCCTTGGAATGGCTGAGCGACATTGCGCTTCGCCGGTAAGATGTTTTTCCCCAGCACCGTCTGCCGTTTTTATATGATTACCTGCTGCTCAGAGACGACCGGCCTTAACTGAGGCTTCCGCTTCTTCGCCGTTTGGCCAGTTCCACCAAGTTCTCGACCCATATCGCAGAACGATAAGGATTCCTTGCCATGTGTCTTCCAGTCAGCTTCTGCTGCACTTTGCGGTCGCGCAACTCGGCCGAGTGGCCGGAAATAGGCTTCAGTTCGACGCTCTCGCCTTTCCCTAGAAGAGAGAGGATGTTGTCAATGCCAGATCGGCTGTATCCAGCAGAAACGAAGTGCCTCTCGATGTACAACTTCTGCGCTCCGGTATGGAGCTGGCAGTGCAAACAAACCAGCGAGCGGAGTTGCTGTTCTCGCCATGGCTGCTGTCAATTATTTTCTGCACACAACAAGGGTTGCTACGATTGGCGATGTATACATGGATTCATCTCCAGAATTCAGGATAATTGCATAAAAAATCGCAAAACCGTTTGAAATACCAAAAAAATGATAGGTAGCGTGAATTTTGACTAGAATCAATACTCCAAGAGGCAAACTTTGTTTGGCTGATTTTTTATTTCGAAAGAAAATCTAACCGACTTTGGATGCGGAAACTGTATGTTTTTGTTTTCACTGAGGGAAATTTTATTGCATTATGAATCGAAAAATGAGACTGTCACGTTTTGTTATAATGACAGTAGCTCTCGATCGGAGATTCCACCGCACACCGTTTGTCTTTTATATTTTATTTCGGGACATCAAGCGAGAGCTTCACGTTTCGCCAGTCGGAATATTCATACTGACATATGGTCACAAGGGCAGGAGAATCGTTTTATTGCAGATCTCAGCGGGTAAAATTCATATATAATATTTTTTATTACGAAACCGTTATAAAATGCTTTTATTCGATTTATGAATCCCTAATTACCTGGCAACAGATGCTCACTCGCATTAGGATAATTGCTTAGGGTTTCCGTTTGCATGCAGCTCATGGCACTCTGCTCCTCATGTCTCACCACTGTTTGTTTTAAATTTGTTTGTGTGACCGTTTCGGAATTCACATGGTGTTCATAGAATCACGAGGAAGTGTAGTTAAAACTTGCACTTTTTAGAGAAGAATAAGTGCACCCAATTTCGACAATGGTTGGTTAGATTTCATGATTACCATCCGAATGAGCCAAATGAATTTTGACATGTGTTTGACAGTTTAACCCCTCTGGGAAATCCGATACCGCTAGCAAAAGTGTGATAAATGTAAAATAATTAATTATTTTTTATCGATCCTGAACCCACACCAAACAATCACAATGTTGTCAATAGACTAAACCGGGTTTCGGTTGCAACCACCGGAACCCAAAAATCCTTATCTAAATAGTGACAGACGTCAACTCAATTTCCAGTTGCCAACAGTGCAAACTAACTGCACTGCCCTTACTTATGCTTTGCAGATTTTTTCCTCACAATAAATGTAACCCTCACATATGAGAGAAAACAAGTTCAGTCTAAAAAAACACATCAAATTCGATTTTTCATCCTTTGATTTGCGACCCTTTTTTACTCTCTCTCGCTTTCCTGTTACAACGCGAACAAACTGAAATTAAAGTGTCAAACATAATTCCCAATCAAACGGACCGGCTTGCAGCTCCGTCGCGCCGCCACAGTGCGTGTCTATCCCGGTGGTGAAAGAGATAATAGCATAAACGCCATTTGGGAAAGTACAACAGTGAGAGGAGAAAAAAAAAGAAAGAACTGAATTTGGAAGTCAGGGCAAATAACGGCTAGGGGAAATCTGTTTCTGTTTTTTCAGTCACGATACAAAAAAATAGGTACATGCGTCGTCTCTTCCGCCGAGGCCGAGGGGTGAGCGCCTAATCAAGGAATCAAGAAATGAGTATCTTTCACCCCTTCGGCAAGGAATTGTGAATAGAAAAACGAGAAAGGAAGAAGCAGAAGAAGCAGCGTGAAGAGGGTTGAGAAATGCCAAGTTATTATTTCAGTCCATTATTAGAATCACCACCACACATCGCGAGGCTTTATGGTGAAATATGTAAGTGAGGATGTCGCGATGTGCGGAAGGGGTGTTTGTTTGACAGTGGCAATGATGAGAATAACAGTATTACTAACAAGGCGCTTTCACGAAGAATAAAGTTGGAAAATTTACTGCTAAATGAAAACAATAGGGGTTGTTATTCGGCACATTTGTAAGGTGTTATTGTGTGTGTGTTGTGTATGGTGTTTCTCCAATGTTATTAATTCAATCTTTTGCATCGTAAGTCAGTTTCGTAATGTATGGGGAGGGTTTGAAGATTTAAGGTGGTTTCGATGTCGCCCGCTAGTTTTACTTTATTGATGAGAAGTTTCTTGAAGAGCATTTGGGGTAAAAACATTACTTTATGGAAGCCAGAGCTCGTATCACCTACAAGGATTTGTATGATTATATACATATATATTGATAGGCAGAATAAAATACCCACCTTCTCTCTTTTTTGAATTTCTCTCATTTATATGATTCAAATTACGGTCATCACCCTGCAGTCTTTTTTGATATTTTATTTTATATTCTCTCCATATTTAAAAAGAAATACTAAAATTAAAATAAAATAATAAAAAGTTTAAAAACTACAAGCCCCATGGGTTGTTAAAAATGATGACGAAGGACTACCCTAGCAAAGTAAAATAACAAGCTAGTATCATATAAGTAACAAATTCTGTTATCAAAATTAGTTATCACCATTGGCTCATTTTGTTATCATATGATACCAAAGTCAACATACATTTTATTTAAGGTGAATGAAAAACTATGAATATTACCAACATATTTGAACAAAAAATTATGCTCTTCATCAAAATCAGAAGAGACTTCTCGATCGCTCACCTGGCCACGTTCATGCAACCGTTGGTGATAGGGAGGATTTTGTATCTACCTTAAGCAAGGCTGGCAAATGTCATTGTCACTGAAAAATGACTTATCATTTTTACCGAAATACGTTTGAAAATCTCATCGGGCGAGAAAACGATGATGGAGATTTTCTTCTTAATCTCATCGATTTTTTCGTCATGACAGCACGTGACAGTGTTTTGGTCATCGGTTTCAAGCACATTTATTGGTACAATTGTTAGTTTCATCACGAAACATCAAATAATTATTCCGTTTTATCGATTACATATTAATGCTTGGGTAATTTCAAGTTGACTAGTTAGAAATTTGTGAAACAAAGTCGTATGAGAAAAATGATGGTATGAGAATGACAAAAAACTCATGATAGTTCATTACTTCTCGTGGCAGTGAAATGGTCTGTTTTATCATTGTCACATGATGGCCGTGAGATTTACCAGCTCTGACTTTAGGAAGATACGGGGAACCAACATAGCCTTCAGTAGATTTCAAAAGAAAAAGGAAATGAATAGTCGGAGAGAATAGTTAAACAGAATGTCCTGTTTGGTGTACAGAACAAAAATGTATTCAAAAATAGTCGTTGGGAGCATCTAGTCTAAGAAGTCCATTTATCTTCAAACGGTTGGGACTTTGGCATTAATTATAGTTCTAGCTGCCTAAAGCTTATGGTTATAGCGCCATTACTCGCTCTCTGAAAAGAGAAGAATGTCTGAAAATATAAGAACAGGTACTGAAAGAGAACTTGTCAGATTTCTTGGATTGCTGCGACAACATTGCATTACTTTAATATACAACTTTGACAAAGACAAGCGAAGCATTTCTGCGCTTTTTTTTATGAGTAGTTCAACACAGTTTTTGTGACTGCCGTGTTTACGTGGCGATTAGACGCAGATAGGAGAAACACCGATCCAAACGATTTAAACAGCACTTGAAGTCAGTCGATTCCAATGTCAATTGAGTGGAAGTAAAAATTGGTGTGACGGAATCGAATCACATGTACATACAGTGACGGACAATACAATGAATATTAAACTAGACTTTCTAACAAAATGGCCATGTTTTGGGGGTTTGTCTTTCGTTTTACCGTGACGTCAGGCTGAGCTGAAATTTCGGCTGTAGTCTAGAAATAACCTGAATTTTCATCTGTATCAAATCCATAATTTGTTATTCATTTTCATTTCATTTTGCAGCGTTTGGTGGGTCAATGAGAGCGGAAGTTAATCCAAAGCCCAGACTTAGGAAGAGGTAATGGCGAACTGGTCTATGCGGACTACTTGAACGTCATGGGAGAGGATAAGAATGAGGTTGGAGTAAAGGGTTTATAGAGTTCTTGGAATTAGATGACCGCGTTGCTACAAAATGACCTGAAATGTTTAATGTGTTTATGTTAAAAAACGTTAGTTCTCTTCAAAAACATGTATATTGTCAAAAAAATTTCTGTGTAGTTTGATTTCTGTTTGATTTCTTATATACAGACTGATACAGGACTGATGGTACTTCTCTTCGTGTGCAGTCTTTGCATCCTTCCCTTCCATATCCTTTGTATATTTATCGATCCATTCCACCATTCTCGGCTATCTAGACCGCGTCCGGGGATGGCTGATTTAATGCTTGAGCTTCATGACCACTCGTAGCCATAGTGGTTGCAAAACCTCCAACATAGAGTTAGCAGCATACAAAACAGAAGAGAAAAAAGATTTTAGTGGCAGGTGTTATAACCACTTGAGAAAAAAATTCTAGTGTTGCGAGAAATTCTGTTTGATGGCAAAATAGGGTAAGGGGTACGTAATGTTAGCGTAGCTCCTTCATTCGGCCTGTGTACCAAATGTGTCATTAATTTAGCGATAATCAACAAAATCATGTTGCTATTAGCATAGATGTAATCCGAAGCAATTGAGACAATATTAATCATCTTTAAGTTAACTAGAAATTAGAAGAAAAATTAGTATTCTCCATTTAATTCAAACTACCTATGTTTATCTTCGACAGATACGCGTATTTTGTCTACAATGTGCAGACTTCTTCAGTGTCTCGTACTAATAACTCGACTTCTAATTTCTAGTTACAGGTATTCCACTAAACAGCTAAAACCCTCTAGGATTCATCTCAAAGTTGTTCACTTCCGCGTTATTTTCGGTTTCTTGAACTTTTGGGGCATCATGATTTCACTGGTTAAGCTGAACAGATGATATACACGATCTGAAAGTGATCTAAATTTGGCTTAATTGAATCGATATAGCAATTAATGTAGTCTGGATGTACATAAAATAGTTACACGTAACAAACTTACTGTTCACATTGCTAAAATAACAATGATTTTACAAGAAAATCGTAGACCCAATGTTAGGAACATATTTTTTTGTATGTTCCTAACTATGGCCTGTTGTATCAATAACGTAGTAAAAAGGTTGTTATTGGTAAAATTTTAAGTGGAAATGTATGAGTTTACGGTTATTTATATTCAAGTGGCTCATCTAAACACAAACCAAAGGAACTAAATCATTGTATAGTGAATCATATTCTTTTAATTATTGAATGTCTGATACATCATAAATGAACATCACTTAAGTGTTTCGCGGCAGTTAAATTTTAGTTTGTTTTGTGAAATGTTGCATTAAGTAAATCTAATACAGCTAGCAATGCTTTTATTCATAAAATAAAGAAAAAAAACCGTACAAAGACTGCATTTTGTAATAAATCCATCGAGTGGAACGAAGTTGCATCCATGAATAGACCCAATTTGATGCTAATAGGCCGACATTAAATCCATATCGCTCGAATGTGTCTGACTTCATACACGGAAACAAATCCGTTTCTGTTTTCATGAATAAACAGTCATGAAAAGAACTCTAATCTTATTTTGTGAATTCAAGACTCTTAATCATGGTTTCATTATTGAAATGGCAGATGCTAGTCATGAACTTTGGAAGTCTTGTTTTGTCTCTAATCTATAGTTGTGTTATGAGCTTCATTAGTCAAGAGTCTTTTCAAGAATAACTATAGCGTAGTTAGTAAAACTACTAAGTACTATTGACGCTCCCCACATCAATACTAGGATCGAATCCTGACGGTGGATTTATTTTTTTGAATACATTCAGAGTCGATAAAGTAGATTTGTAAGATTCATGAACAAAGTTTTAGTATCAGGAATTCAGCTCATGGTTTGGAGCCGATTTATTCATGATTTCATTGCGGCGAGAAAACAGTTCATGACATCATGAATATTCATAATTCACGAAAACACAACATATTCATGAAATCATCACCTGTTTTTCTCGTTAAGAGGAACACATTATTTCCCGTGTAAAATGAGCTGTGTAACTTTTAGTGATACATAAAATTACCAAATGTCTAATCAAATCTATCTAAGCAAGTGTTTAACTAGTTGAATCTCGCTTACAGCTTAAAAAATTTATGAGTCATAATACAAAACGTTATCGATCATTGCATACCAAAATTGGTTTATTTGTATAGCATTTTAAATTTGGTTTATTTATTTTTCCACATTTCAATTATTTTGTCGATCGAACAAGAAATAACAGTTTTGGCAAAAAGCCAATTTATCTTAGCAATGGCTACTATAAAACTATTTGGTCATTTGGTGACTTCATTAATGCCAATTTGCCGTTTAATTCATTTACTGGAGGTAAAATGGTTTTAAAATGCTTTTTCAACTTAATATAATAAGATAATTTGAATGAGTCCTACAATGGCATTTTAAAACAGCACTTTACGAGTTCATAAAGTCAAAATAAAACCTTTGAAGGAACTTTAGAAGCCAAGGTTTAAGGATCGTTGTAAAGAAGCTGTGTAGGTTCTCATAAACCTGACTGAAATTTGAAACCGATTGACACCTCTTGCAGCCATAATAAAACCAAATTGAATTCCAGTGGCTTTCATAAAACTTTAATAGAGCACAATAAAGCTGGATGATTTTGGCAATGTTACTTGGGTGTGCGTCAATATTCAACTGATATACAATAGGGTATTATAGAGGTATGTGGATTATAACATTGTTCGATAGCAAATATAATAATATACCGGCAATTAATTTATTTTTTAATTTTGACGAGCGTAACTATTGAAAAAACAATTTCAAAATATTATGAAAACATTTTGATTGCAAGACAACATCATCTTATTTCACCATGAAACACGCTACAAAAAACAGACTACCTAAACCAACGAACCAACCATTGATTTCTAGCATACATAAGTTGACATTTATGTCATAATGGGAGCCCCTGTGACTGATAATTAAGTGCCGAGAGCCCCCTGTTACTGAAAGTAAATGTCACTTTGTGAAACTGCATGTGGGTTTGTGAAAAAAAAAAATGATTAGATTTTTCTTGTTTAAAAATCGAGAAAAAATAGTTGAGATTCATAAAAAATGTTTTTGTGCTAGGAAGAGCACCCATCATCGATACAGATGTAAAAAACATGCTTTTTTTTTAAATTAAAACCCCCTATTAAAGATAGTGTTTCAATCATTTGCTGTTCAATTAACCTTGTCTAATGATACAGCCTTTTGTTCATTAGTACACTACGAATAGTTCAAATTATAAAGATTTCGAATATACCAAAGGAACTCATTAACGACACTCCTTTGGGGTTTTTCATAAACGTCTACGATTGTCTACGATGGGGGAGGGGGATACCAAAAGTCTACGTAGACCTCTGTTTTTTTTTGAGCTCTACAAAACGGATATTCATAAACTTGGACGTTATACACGAAGGTTTATAACAAATGTTATGACCTTATCCTCGTACAACCCCGCGTATTTTCAAATTCTATTTCACAGACATAAATTCACGTGCCCCCATGCTTTAAAGAAGTGACATATTTGTTTCAAACGGGGTTTGTGACAGTAAGTTTTGGTGCAATTGTTAACCAATCTGAGTAGTGAAAACTGTTCTGGTTTGTAAGTTTTCAATACATAGTCTGTTAGTGTGTGCTCACTATTCAAAACATGCTACGGCTAAATATTGTTGATTACTACACACAGTGAAAAAAGTACCTGATATTGAGTTCAATTCAACCAGGTCGACATTCTTGAAACGAGTTTAAATCCTCGTGTTTTACTCCCACTCCCACGTTAACAGAATGACTGACAATTCGACAAAGATTTTTCATTAGGGCCTAACTGACAAACGTAAGCAATGGCTTCTCCCGTAAATTCTCTCTCCAAAAAAATCTTTCAATTATATCGAGTAGAAGGACTCTTGTGTTTTGAAGGGTTGTGGTAGATTAATGAGGCAAGTTTTTAAGCTCAACAAATTCAAGGAAGAAGCCGTTTTTGTTTACGTTTGTCAGTTAGGCTCTTATGAAAAATCTTTGTCGTATTGGGGTTTGTTCGATGACGCCGGTAGCTTTGATAGCGGCATGTTCTTGCTGTTGGTTTTTCCCACCGCCAAGGTCCCACGTGGACGGAATTATGGAAGTCCAAATGAAACTGGTTATCCTAATCCACTTTCTTATGAAACCTATTGTCCGTCGGTATCTATTCAACTATCTGGTAAGTCTATACTAATTAATTTACTATTTCAAAAATTTGGTGAAATGCCGCTATCGCTGAAAACGAACAAAATCGTGTCTAAGCGCGAAGCTCAGAACTCTACACTTTAACACCTTACAACATTTCTTGCATTTCAGAATCAACCGAATGAAGATTATATATAATAGATACGAATGATTTCAGTATTTTTCATTTACATAAATATATACACTATTATAATAACACATATTTCATGAATATGGGAGGGACCATCCGGGCACCCGATTGAAGCACTCTGGATGGGGAGAGTGGGAATGCCAACTCCCCATTGCTAACACTTTGTGAAAAGAGGCCGGGCATCCTCATGTTAGATGGCTTGCTCTTTTGGCTAATTGTCCAATCTTGTTGATGGAAAGATATTCTTCATATCCCTGAGAAATCGTGCCTATCGATCCACCCAACCCATTTTTGGCCCTTCATACAATGGCATGATTAGGATAATCAGTGGTTGTTATAGCTTGATCAAGTCTAAATGAGAGGAGAGCCCATTGCTGCCGGACTTCCTTGTTACAATACGGAAAAGTGTTACGCAAAAGCATCGACAATGCAGGTATTTCGGCTAAGAAAATAAGGCCACTAAAGATTCTCCAGCAACGCGAGCTACGGAAATTCTATGAATGGTGATTTCGTCGAAATCAACGGACTTGTCATTCAAGAAACAATCTCACCAGAACTTTCGCACGTGGACTTTGATAACTGGTTATAGCAGCCATGGTCTGAAGATATGCATCAGTTGGATGATTGAAGAAAAAATTGTTTTGCTCTTTTGATGAACTAAAATAAATATGAATAACTAAATAACCAGTTTGGTTAAACTTTATTTCATAATGCGTTCTGCAAACATACTGTAGAACATTTTCCACAAATTAAAAACAAATGATAACGTCAACGTAGACTATAAGGGGGGTGTTGGAAAAGTGTACTAAAGTCTACGAGGGGGGAGGGGCGTTTGAAAGTGTCAAATTTCGGTCTACGTGGCTTATGAATAGCCCCTTGGAACAAACACATCAGTTTCCCACCCATGTCGAATTGCATGCATGAAAATTAAAATGTAAAAATGTGAACACCACATGCGCCACAATATTTGCATATTCTCGTTCAAATCATGCCCACTTTTATCAAAATCAACAAAAGAAGAAACTCCTTGGTAATTTATGATTTTGATTAAATGACCGCCGCATTCCAACCGTCTGGGTGGGTTCGTCCAACCGAATACCACCCCATTCAAGTATGCATAAGCTAAAATTCGCTTACGTGGAACCCCTTTTTTCGGGCGCACAAGTCGACGGATCCATGCAGGCAAAAGAAGGGTCATACGGCTAGCATATATTCGTGTTAATAAATTCTTCATTTGTCTCGCACGTCACTTTATTTCACGTACAAACACACAGGCGAACACCTACTCGTAGCTGTTTTTGCACTTGATCTCAACGAAAACAAATCGACGGTCTGGCGTGGATCCGGGACATTTCGAAGTCAACTTTCCTTCGTCGAGCATACAGCGGTAAACCATTAAGGTTCCATAACGCACATCCATATGTACCGAGTCGACATAAGCTTTGGCTTTCCTTTGCAAGTCTGGATTGATAAGGGACACGCCATGTTTTCCAGTTCGTTTCGCAACCTTATCTTCCTGCCGCCATCAAGCGGGCTTCCCCTGTTTCAATGCTAGATTAACTCAATGCTGATGAATATATTTCAATGTCAGAATTCCATCCCGGTGACTATGACAAATGTAACCTTTATTGCATGCCAGGAAGACATTTCTATTTGTAGAAGCGCCCAGTCCGACAGGCACTTCGAGTGTGACCATCATTATATCATAAATTGAAAACAATAAGGTCCAAATGAAATATGACAGCTGAGAGATATACCGTGAGTGGTCTGAACATTTTCGGTGGAGGTGTATATAACTTAGAATGAATTTTTGAAACCCGACTAGGGCTGTTTCATCAAAGTGTTGTAGAAGTACCGGCTGGTTTGGTATCAAACACGTGTTCGCTTTTTTCCCCGGTTTCCTGCTTTGGATGGATGGTGGTTGGCTGAAATTTTCTATTAGAATCCTACCAAATACTAAATACCTACTGCTCACCGGTGGTCTCCTAGCTTTGTGATCGATCACCTAAGCTAAACAGAAAAGGAGGGATGGCATGGCTAGAGAAATAGATGTTAGCGGCAACGACAGCAAACAGCAGTTGTTTGTATCGAATTAGAGCGAAAATAAAACAAAAGCGAGGGGAAACAGACCCGGCAGCTGTCGAAAGTAATAATAATATCGGTATCGAAATGCGTCCTTCCGGGGATGGCGGAGTGAGGTGTCATTTGGGATGCTTCAGGTGCTGCACTGCGTCCTATTGATATAAAGCAATAGCTGACGTTCTGACATAGGATCGTTGGAAACATTTTGGGGGTAACAATTGCAAAACCTGCTAAATCAAACGAATTTGTGCTGTGAAGAGTTGAAAGATTTTGATCCTCTGCCAACTTAGGTAAATTGTAATGCAAAACTATTCATATACTATGAAACCAATCGAGATGGAAACGTATAGCAGTGCACGAAAGTTTTCTCTTATCATCAACAATAGGCATATATAATTATGTTTTGTTGAAATTTTTTAAAACAAAATGCATTTTCGAATCAAAATAAAATTATCAGTGGCGCAAAAGAGGTACCATCTGATGAAAATAAACCCGGACTGGTGCATCTAAACTGAGCGCGTAAGCAAAATCAGTATTTGTTTTCTCCTAAGTTGGCACAACCCAAGTAACAATTTTAGTTTTATTCCAGCCCTATAGCATTCCTTTCGGCTCTGTTGATAAAACTACATTTAAAACTGTTTTGTCCACCAAATCCTCCTCTATGCATCTATAAAGCCGAAAGTGGCACACTCTATAGATGGTTGCGAAAACAAGTTAATAAAACCTTTAAAAGACCATAAAGATTTTGACAATGTTCTAGTTAAAGATGTTATGACCACTTGAGAAGCTTCATAAAACCTATTGGCTGGCATCAAAACCAGCATAGGGTCAAATGGTCATCGCTATCAAACTGTACTGTGTTGGTTTTTGTTGTTCTGCTTTGCTCTTCTGATTCATCAACAGTAGCACTCGACACTGAAGAAGTCTGTAAGTAGCAGACGAAATAGGCCTATCTGTCAAAAGATAAGCTCGTAGTAGAATTCAAAGGAATTTGCTCGCGTTTACTAGCGAAAATTTGAAAAAGTGTTTCAATGTTTTATTTTTTATTTTTTTTAAAGTTATCAAATGAAGTGTTCATTTTAAATTCTCCTAGTTTCCCAATCTCGGAATTTGTCATATATTAATGTAACACCATATGTTGGGATAAAGGGAGGGACCATCAGAGTACCCGGTTGAAGCGATTTGGGTAGGAAGAGTGGGACTGCTAACTTTCTGTTGTTAACATTTCCGTGAATAAAGGGCGGGCTCTTCTCCCCACCTAATGGGACTTTTTACTAGGTGAGGGCTCAGTTTTGGTGTGGTTTATGCGAACTTGTTTCTGGAAGGAGATTCTAACTAGACCCCTGTAGCTTTGGGTTGCACAACTGCTTGTTTATCACACTCTAGACATACTGGCGGTGTTGCTATTTAAAAGGTGATACGGTCAAAATTTGGTCAAGTGAAAACGCGTGTAAATCGGTGAAATCGTTTATTAAAAAAATTAAATTAAATTTCTTTTTCAAGTTCAATTAGTATAAAATTCAGGAAAAATATTCAGTTAGGCTTCCGCTTTTCCAAATCCGAATAGCCGGGCCTTACGCTTGACCCCTGCCATCAGATTTTGTACAGCCACCTTGTCCACCTTCTTCGCCGCAGAAAGCCAGTTTGCCTTGAACTGCTGCTCGTCCTTAGCAGTTTTTTGGTCTTCTTTAGGTTCCGCTTGACAATAGCCCAGTATTTCTCAATTGGGCGGAGCTCTGGCGTGTTGGGAGGGTTCTTGTCGCTTGGGAACCACCTGCACGTTGTTGGCGGCGTACCACTCCATGGCCTTTTTACCGTAATGGCAAGATGCCAAATCCGGCTAAAACAGTACGGAACAACCGTGTTTCTTCAGGAAAGGCAGCAGACGTTTATTCAAACACTCTTTCACGTAAATTTCTTGGTTGACAGTCCCGGAAGCTATGAAAATGCTGCTTTTCAAGCCACAGGTACAGATGGCTTGCCAAACCAGATATTTCTTTGCGAACTTTGACAGTTTCGTGTGCTTGAAAATATCTGCTACCTTTCCCCTTCCTTTTGCCGTATAAAACTCCTGTCCCGGAAGCTGCTTGTAGTCGGCTTTGACGTAGGTTTCGTCGTCCATTACCACGCAGTCAAACTTCGTCAGCATCGTCGTGTACAGCCTCTGGGATCGCGCTTTGGCCATCGTATTTTGTTTATCATCGCGATTTGGAGTCACTACCTTCTTGTAAGTCGATAGTCCGGCTCGTTTTTGGCTCGATGCACGGTTGTAGACGATACACCCAGCTTATTTGCGGCATCTCGGAGAGATAGGTTAGGGTTTCGCTTGAAACTACCGGCAACTCTCTTTGTCGTCTCAGCGGCTTCCGGTTTTCGATTTCCCCCGATCCAGACTTCCTGGCTGTCGACAAACGTTCCCCAAACACTTTAATTACATTTGTAACGGTTGATTTGGCAACTTTTAGCGATTTTGCCAACTTTGCGTGCGAGTAGCTCGGATTTTCGCGATGCGCGAGCAAAATTTTGATACGCTGCTCTTCTTGCTTGGACGGCATTTTGACAACTGAAGAGTGAATTCCAAAATCAAAATAGGAGCAACATTCTACACACACACACCTTCAAAATGAGGGGTGTTCAGGTTTTTAAATGCAAAATTGAAAGAAATACGTCAAGTTGATATTGACCAAATTTTGACCGTATCGCCCTTTACTTCCTTTAATTCGAATCATTTGAAACATTTAGCTAACTTTTTCAATTTAATACAAACGGCAGATGAATGTACGCGAAATTCCAGGCACACTAGAACTTTGATTGATCATGTTTATTCTAATTTTGAATCTGTTTGTTCAGTTGTCGATACTGATTTGAAAATAACCGATCATGAGATAGTAGGTATTAACGTTATTTAGAATAACTTGAATGATAGCGATGATTTTGTGAAATTGAAGTGCTGAAGGAAATATTCAAAACAGGCTGTTTCTAACCTTGTTCAGAGAAGCGTGGATTTTCCAATCGCGAGCGGTAGTTTAGATGAGTCTGCAGCTGATCTTACTTATACCATGAAAACGTGTACAAATAAGCTAGTTGAACAAAAATTTGTTTCTTTGAAGAACTCGAACAGCTGGTACAATTTGGATCTTTTAAAAAAGCCAGATAACGCCTGAATCAAGCCTGTTGTATGAAAGATTGCAAACAATATCGTTGTTCACGCTCCTTTGGCTTAGAATTACACGAGGGGAAATTTCACGCGCTTGTTAAAATTAATTATTTTTTTCTGTGTTCGGGAACATCAGCATTGTATGAGAGCGACAAAAGTATCATGGAAAGCCAGCCATTGATTATAGTCGCCATCGAACTCTGGCAACGAAATGGTGGGAAGCTTGATGTCCAGCTAGTGCGTTGGCAGCATGGGTAGGGGATTGCGCTGGGATTTTGGGTAGTATTGGCGGGTACGAGGATGGTCAGAGCAGCCTTCACTCTGATGCAAATGGACTCGCAATTTGGCACGGGTTTGGATGTTTCTGTTTCCCTACCTTCATCTGTGGTTTTCATATTCTTCCATCATCAGTTGATCAGTTGAAGCCAGTGTTGCTTGCTGGCCATGGCGCGAAAAACCAGCGTGGGGAGCGGCGTGGCAAAAGGAAAATGGCGGTTCTAGGCGAAAAAGAGCGCAGAAGAATGACCAGGGTAGAGCGAGGACGATAATGGAGGGAGGAGGTTGGAATATACTACGGAACCTTTTCAAGGCTAGGAACTCCTCGATGGATGGACGGAATGACTTGGAACGAAAATCGGAAACAAATCTCATGGTACCCCCGAAAAAATACTGCGCGCTATGGAATCATTAACAGTACCATGTGTCTGATTAGAACAAGCCTTGTATTATTTGAAAATCTGGAACAACGGGAACAATTTTGCACTTTTGCACTCTGGAATCTTCTTAGCGGGAATGGCGCTTGATTGCGCAAAAACGATGGCGGAAATTCAATTACGACGTCTTCGCACTATGGCGCTTATTTGACTGGATCACGAACACGATGGCGGAACAGAAATCGCAATCCTGGTCAAGGCGCCAATATGTTGGCGCGATTTCCGGGGAAATTTCTTTGGCCAATAAATCGGGTATTGGCTGTGAAGTGGCTCTACACTAGAGCTGCTGCTATGTCCCACTAGGCGTCACTTTTCCTTTATTAGAGCTACCTTCAAATTACTGGGGAATGGACTTTATTAACAATTCAGCTTGGGGAAATACAGTTTAGGAGAATCTATTGGCATCTAATACTGGATTTGGAATGAATTTATTTGATTATTTGAGTTCAAAAGAAAACTTTTCACCTACTACGACTAGTTCAGACTTGAATCCTATTTCATCCATATATAGCACTACTACCACTATCTAGTGCTAAATTGTAGTACTAGATCAGGTGGGTTCGGCACGAATCTATAAAGACACATTGGGAACTAATTGAGAATCAACATCGCCGCCACCTGAAATTCTTAATTTCAACCCTGGTTTTACTATTGTTACATTGAATTCATTGTTTACTAATGTCTGAAAGCTTACATGCGGATAATTTTGATCAGCGATTTTAATTATAATTTCTTCGAGCTTCTAACCAATTTGCTCAATTTTTAGATGCAACATCGTCGTACGGCAGCAGGCATATCTTGGTGATAGGTCTTCGGATGGTTCCTTTGCTGGTTCGGAGTGTTACGACGCAAATGAATCCGTCGCTTCCAGGATGCGTTGCAGTAATTCTTGCTAGCGGCCATCTTACAGGTGGTGGAGACTCATCTACCAATATTACCATTCTCCCTGGTTGATAGGCGGTAATTGGAGTAGACTGTTTTGCTTTTTTCTGCAACTCATGCAGGTAGTCCGTCCGCCAAAGATACGAGAACTTTTGGACTCGCTCTTGCAGCTTCTGGTAATGGTCGAGTCGATTGAACGAAATTGCTGTGACGTCGGCTTCTGGTAAAGCAAAGAACGACGATCCGATGAGGAAATTTCAGTCATCGGTGTGAGAGGCCTCGAATTCATGCAGGCCTCAATCTGCGCAAGGACGGTAGTCATGTCCTCGAAGGATAGAACAATGTTGCCGAGTTGTCTGTGCAAATGTTTTTTAGCTGTTTTTACAGCCGCCTCCCATAGGCCGCCAAAGTGCGGGGCCTTCGGTGGTATCATGTGCCATTGGATTCCGTCGGTTGCGCAGATGTTGGCAATTTCTCCTGATTGCTTCTCGCGTTGAAGTAGTTGGTATAGCTCCCGTAGTTCGTTTCGCGCTCCTTCAAAATTCTTGCCGTTGTCGGAGTACATATGCGTCGGTCGACCACGGCGAGAAATGAGCCGTCGTAAAGCTGCTATGAAAGCAGCGGTGGAAAGACTGCTCACTAGTTCGATATGAACTGCCTTTGTTGCAAAGCACACAAAAACACAGATGTATGCTTTGATTGTGGGTGCTCGTTTAAAGGGTGTCCACGATGAAATTGCCACACACAAAATTGATTCGCAAAATTCGAGTTTTCATCCGATTGCCATCAAATTTTCAGGGATTGAGAAATAACTATTAAACTTCATTTTACTATTTTACTCGTATTTTATTTACAGTCCATACGCAAATGCCCGCACCTTGGCCTTAACCCCGGCCATAAGATTCTGCACAATCTGTGAATCAACCGTTTTTTGCATGTAAACTCATACTTTCTTCAGTTCCTCGACTGTCTTCACTACCTTAGGTCGTTTAAGAAGGTGCTGCTTCATAATCGCCCAGTACTTCTCGATGGGGCGGAGCTCCGGAGTGTTGGGAGGGTTGAACATTTTCGGCACGAAATTGACCTTATTGTCGGCATACCACTTCAGCACGTCCTTGAGTAGTGGCATGAGGCCAAATCCGGCCAGAAGATTGTTGGGACGTTGTGGGCCTTCAGGAGAGGAAGCAGCCGCTTCTGGAGGCACTCTTTTATGTACATCTGTCCGTTCATCGGGTCCTGGGTCACGAAAGGTGCACTCCGCTTCCCGCACGTGCAGATGGCTTGCCAAACCAGGAATTTCTTCGCAAATTTGGACATCTTCTGAGTGCGGGCATGCTCCGGAATGCTGAACTTATCCTTGGCCGTGAGAAACAGGTTGCCGGGGATCTGTTTGAAGTCGGCATTCACATATGTTTCGTCGTCCATGATGCAGCATTCAACTTTCGTCAGCATGTTGAGGTACAACTTCCTGGCACGGGTTTTGGCGGACTTGTTCTGCTTCTCGTCGCGATTAGGGAGCTTTTGTACCTTGAACGTTCGAAGCCCAGCCTTAGTTTTGGCCTTCTGGACAAAACTTCGGCTTAGGTGCAGCTTCTTAGCCACATCCCGAACGGAGGCGTTCGGATTTCGGTTGAAGGCCCCAACCACGCGGTTGTGATTTTTGGTGTTGTACGGAATACTTTTTCCTTCACTTCTGGGCTTCCGATCGGTGGTCAACCGTTCCGCGAACCGCTTAATCACTCGCGACACCGAGGAATTTGCGATTCCCAACGTTTTAGCGATGGAACGATGCGAGAGATCCTTGTTCTCGTGATGAATGCGCAAGATTTTATCACGCACGAGCTGTTCTTTCGACTCCATTTCCGCGAGTTTTGATCACAGGACTTGCAGGATGTAAATAGTGCACTTTGAACTAAATCCACCCAAATTTTCATTAAATTCTACCCAACGGTTAAAAAGTTAGAGCAATTTCATAGTGTGGCAATTTCATCGTGGACACCCTTTATGCGGCGGTTTCAAATACAATGGGCCAGCGTAATCAACGCCAGTATCTGTGAATGGTCTGCTTGGGGTGATTCTTCGCTGCGGTAGTTGCCCTGTCTGTTGAGTTCCTGGTGTTGGAGATGCTCGCGTGCATCGGAAACAACTGCGCATGATGCTGTTCATCAACCTTCGCCCCTGAATTGGCCAATATTCTTACCGCATTGCTGCTAATGTTACAGGGCCGCCACCGTGCAATAGTTTAGTGTGGTAATCGGTAGCAACAGAACGTGTGAAAGGATGGGAACTTGGAAGTAGGATTGGATGCTTCGTATGATAAGGCTGCTCTGATAGATTTACTCTACCCCCGACTCGAATAATTCCATCTGAATCGACAAAGGGACTCAATAGGCGCGAATTGGACCGTTTCGAAACTGGATTCCCTCTACCCAATTCCTTGATTTCTTCAGCAAACGAATCGATTTGAGCCAGCTTCACCAGCTTCATCCGAGACTGGGACAATTCCTCCACTGTGAGTATAGCGCTTCCTTCTGGTCGATGTGATGATTCTCGTCGACGACAGGCATTGATGAACCGTAGACAGTAGGCCGTTACATGAAACAGTCGCTGGTAGGATGTAGTTCGCTCAAAAATAGCATTTACGGTTGGTCGATTTTGCACAGCCGCCACCCTGAGTCGTCGCTCCAAAACATCATCAGAATGGTTGATCGCATTGGTTGTTGTTGGCCAGTTTTCCCTAGACAGATTAAGCCAATATGGACCGTGGTGCCAAAGATCACTGTTCAGAATTTCACTTACTTTCATTCCTCTCGTTATCATGTCAGCTGGATTGTGGGTTCCTGCGACGTGGTTCCACTGCGATCCGTGGGTGTTGGTTTGGATTTCGGACACTCTGTTGGCGATGAAAGTTTTCCAAACGTGCGGAGGAGAACGTAACCACTCGAGGGTAACTGACGAATCGGACCAGAAGTAGGATGCAGATATGGCCATATCCAGAGCTTCGAGGATTTTTGCATATAACCTGGCGGCAAGCACGGCGGCTGACAGTTCCAGCCTTGGAATTGACAAGCGTTTGAGGGATTTTGCAGCTATCAGATGAACACGGATTTGACCTTCGGAGGAAATAGATCTGGCATAGGTGCAAGTGCCATATGCTTTTTCAGATGCATCAGCGAACGTGTGGAGCTCGATAGTGTAGTTTGGCAGGAAGATGTACCGGTCAACGGCGAAGGATGATAACTTTTTCAAATCCGAACTGTAGGATGTCCATTTCTGGTTGACAGCATCAGAAATTTCGTCGTCCCACCCACATGGTTGCAGCCACAACTCTTGCAGAAGCATCTTAGCACGAATGATCACTGGTGCAGTAATGCCGAGAGGGTCGAAATGCTTGGATATGCCAGAAAGAATCGGCCTCTTTGTTGGTGCGCTATTAGGCTCGATGGTGGTGATGTCGAAGCTCAGCCTATCGGTTTCAGGTTCCCATTTTACGCCCAAGGTTTTGATTTCCTTGTCTGTATCGAGATTCAGAAAAGCTTTGGTTTCGATTTCAGGGACGGATACGTTTAGTCGATCTAGTATACGTGGATCGTTGGATGCCCTTTGCGGAGCAGGAAACCACGCTTAGCAAGTAGTTCATTCAGTTCAGTTCTGGTATGGACTGCTTCGCCGACGGATTGGGAACCACCAATAAAGTCGTCAACGTAAAAGTTTTTCATCAGGGCTGGTGCTCCGAGCGGGAAGTTGTCTCCTTCGTCTTGACACTGTTGGTTCAGGGTGCGAGTAGCGAGAAAAGATGACGAAGCCAAACCGTACGTCACCGTTAACAATTCACAGGTTTCAATGGGACCATCGGGTTGAAAATGCCAAAATATTCATTGCAGAGGGGTATCTCTCGGGTCGACCAGTATCTGGCGGTACATTTTTTCGATGTCCGCGACGAGTGCAACCGGGTACTTGCGGAAACGAAGAATTAGAGTGAGCAATTCATCTTGCACTACTGGACCAACTTGTAGGGTATCCTGTAGTGGAGTGTACTGATCTATTAAATACCACACGGACTTTTGTAGTAGTGCTTGACTCCTTCACGACGGGATGGTGCGGAATATAGGAAACCTGTGGTGGCTCGGGTTCGTTTGAAGCAACGATTCGAAGGTGACCTAATGATAGGTACTCGGCAAGAAAGTTTTGGTACTCCTCCTTCAAGTTTGGATCACGGTCCAAGCGTCTCTCCAGGGAAAGGTATTGGCGCATGGAAACAGCTTCCGTATCACCCAGCATGTGATCGAAATCGGGATGGCGTGGAAGACGGTCCATATATCTTCCTTCAGAGGTTCGGGTAACATTCTTAATAAAGTGTGTCTCTGCATTGCTGTTCTTCGACGGAATAGTTTGGCTTGTTTTTGATTTCTTCTATTTTCCAGAAGCGCTCAATCGCATCATGGAGGGGATCTGATATGGACACGTGACAGGCAACGAGCTCAGGAACGGGCGATATTTGGTTTCTCCCAACGCATCATCAACCTGCTGTGCGACTGCTGGTTGACGGACATCGATTCTAGAACTCGGATTCGGCGCTGCAGGAAATCGACAAGACAGGTGAAATTTGGATCATTAACGGTAGTAGCGAAATCTTCCCATGCCTTTAGGGTCCCATCATCAAGGCGAATGCAAAGCAGGTGTTCGAGCATCGTGCTCCATTGGTCGACGGGCTCTCCAAGTTGGCGAAGAATTTTGGTATGGCGTTGGAACTCATCTACTAGACAATGCAATGCGTCTGCAGATTCTCTCTTCATGCGGGGGCAATCTAGTAGTGCTTGCAAATGAGGTTTTTTGAGCAGATAGTCGTTTGCGTAGCGCAAAGTCAATGCCTGCCAAGCAACGGTATAGTTGACAGAGCTAATTGTAATTGACTCGATTAACTGGGCGGCTTCTCCTTTCAGGGCGGCACGGAGATAATGGAATTTTTGAACTTCGGGAACATCGGCATTGGAATGAATGAGAGCGACAAAAGTATCATGGAAAGCCAGCCATTGATTATAGTCGCCATCGAGCTCTGGCAACGAAATGGTGGGAAGCTTGATGCCAGTTAGTGCGTTGGCAGTATAGGTAGAGATTGCGCTGGGATTTTGGGTAGTATTAGCGGGTAAGAGGGATCGTAGAGCAGCCTTCACTCTGAAGCAAAAGGGCTCAAATTTGGCACGGGTTTGGTTGTTCTGTTCCCTACCTTCATCTGTGGTTTCATATTCTTACAACTGCGTCTGTGCTTCTTCCAGTCCTATCCACACGTTATCTAGGTTCTCGACTCGAAGCAAAAGCTGGGCTTGGTCCCGTTCGGCCTGGTATCTTGACACGAACTGCTCAGCTCGTCCTAACGAAGCCATTAGGGTCGTCCGGCGGTTGATCAGTTCAAGCTTGTGTTGCTGATCCATGGCGCGAAATCCAGCGTGGGGAGCGGCGTGACAAAATGGCGGTTCTAGGCAAAAGAGCACAGAAAAGACCAGGTAGAGCCGGACAAATGGAGTGAGGAGGTTGGAATACCACTAACCTTTTCAAGGCTAGGATAATGCCTTGTATTTAATATAATGCACATCCGATAGCGCGAACGTACAGCTGGCCAAGTCAGTGAACTCAATGACAAAATTTGGCGGGTAGGTCTTCTTGATGATTTGTAGCACTCTCAAGGGCGGAAAACGGGCGATAGCACTTCTCTACGGCAACGGAAATCCTCGATTGATGGACGGAATGACTTGGAACGAAAATCTGAAACAAATCTCAAGGTACCCCCGAAAAATACTGCGCACTATGGAATCACACGTACCGTGTGCCTGATTATAACAGGCCTTGTATTATTTGAAAATCTGGAACAACGGGAACAATTTTGCACTTTTGCACTCTGGAATCTTCTTAGCGGGAATGACGCTTGATTGCCCAAAAACGATGGCGGAAATTCAATTACGACGTCTTCTCACTATGGCGCTTGGCTTAACTTGGATCACGAACACGATGGCCGAACAGAAATCTCAATCCTATATAAATCGGGTATTGGCTGTGAAGTAGTTCTAAAGGGCGAACACGAAATTATTGTGACACCGAAAATGCCATGCCAATTTTCTTATAATGTTTAGAATCAAACCAAAATTAGTAGTTTTATCGGTAGTTTTATACATATATTTACTTCAAAAATCAAAAGAAAAGTTAATCGATGGGGCCTTGAGTGTAAACTTGAACGCATTTTCACTTGATGCCCTCCATCAAAGTCTTTACAGTGTCATCCGGTACCAGTTTCTCAGTTTTTTTTTTCCATTTTCTTAACATGTCCTTCTCGTCTTTGACTGTCTTCTTGCTCTTCCGAAGTTCCCGCTTCATCATTGCCCAGTACTGCTCCACCGAGCGCAGCTCCGGACAGTTTGGCGGATTCATGTCCTTTGGAACAAAATGGACAGAATTGGCCTCATACCACTCCAGGACACTTTTAGAATAGTGGCATGATGCCTAATCTGGCCAAAATGCTGGTCAGGAAATTCCAGGTGTTTGGAAAGAATTTGTTCTCTCGACTCGCGTTGGTACACCTCCATTTTCGTTGAATCGAAAAACACGACTTCGGTTTTGACAGCATGTAAACAATGCACATCAATGAGAAAGTGTGCAAAATTTGGTTGATTTTTACCGAATGGTAAAAAATTATGCCCTGTTGAATGTGTCGCAATAATTTCGTGTTCGCCTTTTATACTAGAGCTGCTGCTATGTTCCACTAGGCGTCACTTTTCCTTTATTAGAACTTTTTTCAAATTACTGGGGAATGGACTTTATTAACACTTTAGCTTGGGGAAATACAGCTTAGGAGAATCTATTGGCATCTAATACTGGATTTGGAATGAATTTATTTAATTATTTGAGTTCAAAAGAAAACTTTTCACCTACTACGACTAGCTCAGACTTGAATCCTATTTCATACATATATAGCACTACTACCACTATCTTGTGCTAAACTGTAGTACTAGATCAGGTGGATTCGGCACGAATCTATAAAGGCACATTGGGAACTAATTGAGAATCAACAAGCTTTTTGTCTGACAGATTTAATGATTCTGTTTCCAGACCCGTGGAGAATAACCTTGGTGTGCCCCAGGGAAGTGTATTAGGGCCCCTTCTGTTTATTATGTATATTAATGGCATGCGACGTGTTTTACGATTTTGTAACATTATTCTGTTTGCAGATGACACTGCGTTGTTCATTGCAGCTAAAGATTAAAATGAAGCCGTTACCCATTTGAACGAAGATTTGCGTTTTCTAAGTAGATGGTTGAAATGTAAGCAATTGAAATTGAATATAAGTAAAACTAAATTTATGGTAATTTCACAGGATCGAGTAAATGAGAATGTCTCAGTAGTGATTGATGATGAGGCAATTGATCGCGTTCGGGAGATTAAATATCTTGGCGTGATTATTGAGCTAAAATTCAACGCTCACATTGACAATGTCATCAAGAAAATTGCCAAGAAGTATGGAATTCTATGCCGATTAAAAAACGATTTAACTACTTGCAGTAAAATACAGCTATACAAATCGATCATCTCCTCTCATTTAGAGTTTTGCCCTTTCATTTTATTCTTGGCCAACCAAACATAAGTATTGAGGTTACAGCGTTTGCAGGGTAAAATAATGCGCTTGATTTTAAGATGTAACAGATTCACTTCCTCGACCTTTATGTTAGACGCTTTACAATGGCTATCAGTGAAACGAAGAATTGTGTATTTAACTATGGTGTTCATTTTTAAAGTAGTCAATCGTTTGCTTCCTCGATATTTGTGTGATTGAATTAAAAGAGGAAGTGATTTTCATAGATATAAAACTAGAAACGCGGATGAAATAAGAACACCGAATTTCTTGACATGTGCTTCACAAAACTCATTATATTTTAAAGGAATAAATGTTTTCAATTCGATGCCAAGACATATTAATTGTACCTGCCGATGTTTTACTATTATAAAACAGATTGTTTTGTGTAGACCATTTCTTGTACATTTATGTTGCTTTTTTTTTGTAAAAATGAAGAATGTATCTGACAAAGTTCTTGACAAACGGATTATAATGACTTGGCTATTTAATTTTTAAAATTTTATTTTTTCACATTTAAAATACTACAATACTCACTATTTTATTCGTCACAGCGATGATGATGGAAATTTGTATAATGTTGTGTTAGTTTAAAAAAAAAATACAGAAAGTAGTCTACAATTGTTTGAGCCTCGCGCGCGGTATACAGATATGATGGACTTCTTTTTGAATTCGATAAAAAAAATTGGCCTTTGATGCTTTAGATGAAATAGTAGCGGGTGGTCTGGCTGAATGCCGGGGAATTCTTCGTCAATTCTTTTGTGGTTGAAAGTAAAAGTTTGACTAATGCTTTTTCGGTTTGGAAACATTCTTGACATCCCTGGTGAGATATTCTTGGCCAGCCCTAAAACAATCTGGTAGGTTTATTAGTGCGTTTAAACCATATTGGCTCTGTAGCGGGCAGGATCGGATATTGGTGGCTTGTCTTTTGATAATGTCCTTTTAGGCTTTGTGCACAAATTACGTAACGCAGAAAAACGGGATTTTGGACCCCCTCTCCCCCCTATGTAACAATAAGTAACGCGTGATTAGACCCCCTCTTTAATAACGTAACGCCCACGGACCCCCCTTCCCTATTTCTCAATTGTTATTAAGTCATCACAAAAATTGTAATTGCGGTGGTTTTAATGTTTAAATCTCATTTGGGTAACTTTAAATTAGTGAAGATTGCAAACATCAGTCAATTAATGTCATTTAAGTAACTTAAAGCTATTATAAAAGTTACGAAAAACAGCACTCATTTACTGCATTTATTCAAGTTACTGGATGTTTTTAAAACTGTTTCAAATATTAGTTCAACAAGTTTACTCAAATGTCTTTCAATTATTTAAAATATCACAAAACAAAAGTATTATTCATAACACTTAAATCTAGTTAAAAGATTGCAACAGTATTTTATGCAATGCATTATAACCTATTGCAATTTTTATAATCTAATCATTATTAATTTTTTTTTAATATTTTAATCAGAGTTTTGCTTTTGATCTGTGCAGTGCATGAATTAGGGCTGCGTACGACTAATTCATGACGGCAAAACATAGAACACAAGGGACAGTAACAAGTGCATTTGATGTAGGCTACACGCAGGGGAATATTGAGTGATTGAACGCAATGATTAGAATCATCATTTCCTGTGTATTAAATCAAACAACACATTGTTCTAGTTTAATGCAATGATGTATCATCACAAACAAAATTTCTTATCGAATCCAATATTATTAATCAATTATTATTTCCAACAGAAACCATAATTGATTCAACAAAATAATTTTGCAGATTCAACAATCAACAACATATTTAACAAAATTTCTTATTATTTGAATGGTTCTAATATAAATAACAATATTTTTGTTTTTTGCAATTCAACCGCTTTTGTCGAATCAACGCAAAGGTGCATTGTTTCCAAAAATCCTATTTTTGATTCAACAATAAGTGTTTTTTTTGTTTTTAGTAGAAGCCTCCTTACAGCGCGTTTAGAAACAACAAAATTTATTGTTGATTCAAACATAAAATCGGTATTGTTTGAATAAATGAAAATTATGGGTAAGTCAGAGTCAACAATAAAATGTGTTGAACAATATATTTCTCGGCATGTAGATGTACTCGTTTATGGACGATTGTGCCTTTTGGTGATACAAATCGTCTTAAGATACCTTTCGTTTAAAAGATCACATTTAAATAGTATAAAATATAAAACAAAACTTTCACTCAGTTTTGATATTTTTGCTTCAAAATATGGAATTAAAGCTTTCATTTAACGTATTGAAACTGGGTTTTTTGCAAAAATTTCAACATGGTTCTTAACTAGTATAAATTAACCCTTTGCTACTTGCTACTTTGCTTGGCACACAGGAAATTTGATTCGTTTCCAATTGGTTATTCACTATTGATTTATTTTTCAAATTGGTTATTTTGTTACGTAACGATTTCAAAACCCCCTCCCCATATGTCACAATAAGTAACGGTTGCTCAACCCCCTCTCCCCCCTGCATGCGTTACGTAATTTGTGCACTAAAGCCTTACTAGATTCTGTGATCTGAACTGCAACAGAATTTCCTGATCGCTGGGAATACTTGCAAACTTTTGTGGTTAACATCAAAGCTTTTCACGATTATGTCACTGTGAAGCAAATTGATACTTTTAAAGAAATTTATATCTGTAGATGAAATCAGTTCGTTTTTTTTGCATAACTGTTTTGAATTGTTACCAAATTTATTATCTTAGAGATAAAATCGTCTAGCTCAAACCTTTGTAGGGTAAGGGCGGGACCATCATCATCATCATCATCATCATCATCATCACTAATCATCATCATCATCAACCTAGATCAAATCGTTTGATTAAAACAGTCCAGTGGTATATGCAGTTGCCTTGCTACATTAGATGGTAGTTCACATCATCATCATCATCATCATCATCAATGTTCGGTAATTCGATTTAAGGGCTTATTCTGAATCATTCTTGATCACAGTCATTACCTCAACATTTAGAATTGATAGAACTCAGAGTCGGTACTAGATATTGAAAATTTAATCTAATCAGTTTGTACGCTTACTTGCTGTGAGCAATCTGATAGAGCTCGATTTGATGTTCATTCACTAACAATTGAGATTTATCAATTTGAAATAGCCAAGGTGAGTTTGCGAGAGCGAGATAAAAGATAGGAAAAAAGAGCAGCAATTCACCTTAACGGATCCGTTCGAACGAACGCAATCCGTTCAATCAGATTACCGAACGTTCAGCTGTTGAGAATTGGGTAAAATTTTAAGGATTTCTGTAAAAAAATCTGAGTTTGTACATGAATTGTATCGCATTTCAAATAGTAAC